>JAJMHQ010000034.1:0-93090 GCA_030583255.1 Metschnikowia kunwiensis
CGGGTAGAGAGGGGGGAGAAACCAAGGCTTGGGAAAGTCGTGTTTTCTTGTGACCCAGATCGCTATCCAGACGTGTTACGGGTTTTTTGTCTGTAGATATATAGATTTTTGGTTGTGGTAACACAACTTCCTGTAATACGATTTGTGTCTTTAAAAAAAAAAAAAAAAAAAAAAAAAAAATGAAAGCTGGGTTTTCGAGCCACTCCATCCAGCTTTGATTTTGCAATTTTGCACACAAAAAAAGATTTATATGCCTATGTGGTTTTTTAGTTGGCAATATGTAAATAAATGAGTTCGCACTAGGAAGAATATAAGTTAACACCCACATTTTGTATCGATACTTCAGAGGTGTCTTTAAAAGAAAAAAAAAAGAGATGGCAATAAGAAAGCTTTTTACCAAAGAATACTGCTTTTCGATAAAACAAATCCTACACTTCATGTGATGATATCGGTTCGTCCCACCCCACCTCGAAGAGTCGAAAAAGTAAACGGATCATTTTTTGCACCCAAGTGCCAGTGCGCATGGTCAAGTTCAGGCTTCGATTACTTGTACTTCGTTTTGAAAACATTACTCGACGTTTTTTCCACTTTTGTCTTTTTCGGTGTGTTCCGCAACCCGAATGTGTTCATTTTGCGTTATACTTGAGCATGTGCAAAAGCGGAATCGACAATGGTGGCGCTCCTCTTCTGGCCGGAATCCACCGCTCGAAACCGACACGGTTAAGTCTATTGTTTGAAGTGCAATTCGGAAACAAAATCGACGATGAAAGATCAAAAGTGGTTGGCTCTTTATTCTTTTTCGTTGAAAGCTGGAAATGAGCGATTCAGCCGACGAGGAAATAACCTGGTAATTCGCTGCTAAAGGCCGTTGGGCATCCAAACAAACCCTACGAATGATTACCTTGGCTGGCTCAGGTGGCGCGTGCTGAGAAATGGAATGCCATGAAACAATAGAACACGCGTCTGCGCTTGTCCTTGGCACTCTTGGTAGAGCACTATGGGGTGGAAGGATTGGACAGAATTGATAGAATGGATAATGGACAGAATGGACAGAATGGACAGAATGGACAGAATGGATAATGGACAGAATCGATATAATGGATAATGGACAGAATGGGCACAATGAACAGAATGGATAACTTGGATTTAATGGCCAGAACAGACAGAACAGACAAAGTATATATATCTTGATGTGCCACACCAATCCCAAGAATAGCACTTAAATGATGAGACCCCAGCAACCCATACTTTCCGTTCTTTCCCTGCTTGCCCTTCTTGCCACAGCCCCGGCCTTGAAAATAGGGCTCTACGAAAGACCCGGCATGGTGCTCAAAACATATGACCGGCCGTTTCCAGTTCTCTACGATTTGGCCCAGAATTCGTACCTCAGCATTCCGGGGAAATGCTCTGCAAGCTTTGGACGCAGTGGACCGGAGATTACCGTTCCACCCCCCAGAGACACATACGTGTGGGACTTGACGGGGTACTTCGAAGCAGAGCGAACCGGGTCGTACCTGTTTCTTTTCCGGAATCTGGACACCACAACTTTCCTGATAGGCGCGGGGAGAATGTGCTATGAAGACGTCCACGAGAGCATCACTGAGGAAATCACGTATATGGATGGGCATCCGCTTATAGTAGCGCTCGAGGAGGGGAACATATACCCGCTAAAAATCACCCATTTGGCCGAAACTATGGATCTTGCCCTACTAGTTTTGCTCCCTGGGGAACTGGAATATAGGGCTCTAGAGGGGGATGCTTTTCAGTTAGAGGGACGGTCGAACTCCTTGGGCCAGAGGTCTAAGCGTGGAGAGGGGTTCAGCATTAAAGGCTGCCAGCCAGCAGACATCGATGACCTAGGGTTTTCTATGGGGGCCTACTTCTATGATAAGGCCCAACCTCCAAAAGACGTGTCTTATTTCCGCAACGAGTATGAGCGGCTCAGAAAGGTCATCGACAAGCCGGTAGATAGCCACGACGGTCGCCTAGAGATCTTGAAAGTGCATTCTGTGTTTATCGCAGAAATCACGGGATTTTTACGCTTTTCAGAAGAAGATTCGTACACCATTAAGGTGGACAGTCTGCAGTTTGCCAGTGTCCAAATTGGCCCTGGTTCCAATGAGCGAAGACCAAGGTACGAAATCGATGACGACTGGCTTTTCGTTGATACTCGAGACTTTGTCTCCAGAACGATGAACATCAAGAAAGACTGGATATACCCTTTCCGGATTGTCTTTTTGAAGGGAAAAAACACCACCGACATGGAATTGAACGTGACAAACTCTGCGGGAAACGAGGTGGATGTTTTTCGCTTGGGGGAAGGAGCCGAGTCCGTGAACTATGCATCCTTTTCATACGATGAAAGAGATTTAGAGGCAGATTCAGCCCCAAATCTGGAAGCAGCAGTTTCAGGAATTGACAGCGAAAAGAGGCGACCTTCCTTGTTCACAATGAAAATGAATGAGCCCGAGTGGGGTTACGTCGAGACTGATGAAATATTGCAACCTTCCAGTGAATCGTCACCCGGCGAACGAAGTGAAATCATGGCATCGAATAGAAAGAGCAGCAGCATTACGCCCTCGGATTCCTATGTTTCGGCTACTTCCGATTCAGATTCTAGGAAATCCCTGGAGCCCACGAGCCATTCCAGTAAGCGCAATATATTCACGCCCCTTCAGTCGGGTGCAAACTTTGGTCTTTCAGAGGAAACCTCAAAGATAACCTCCTTGACCAGGCACCAACCAAAAAACAATACAGAGCACTTTCAAAATAATCTGACGCAATTTGGTGGTTTCTCACCGGGAAATATATCACTGGGCCCTTCACTTTCCAATGAAGCGATAAAGTCCACAAGGCCCACCATTTTCGAGCCTTCCACTATTGGTATCGGAAGCAATCCTTCAGAATCGCGTGAAAAGAGCCTTCACGGGAGTGATTCAGGTTCCGATCCAAACACTGGCTTGGTTGAAGAACTATCATGCACTAGTGAGGCCAAAATGCTCACCATTGACCAGTCCGCAAGTCATCAGGAACGGTGCCATGACAAAAATGACATTCAATCGTTATACAAAACGAAATCCTTGTCTCCGGGTGGTCTCACGCACGAGCTTACTAAAAGCAACGAGGCCTCCAAACAGGTTCCCGAACTGGACTGTGTTGGAATCCCAGAGGTTGATCAGAGTGAGGGCATTTTAGGAGACAATATTGGGCTCAATACCCAGTTGCCAATACCACGAAAGAAGTTCCTGAGCCCGTCAGTGGGGACAGCAACGGTGTTTGAAGGGCAGGGATCAGCGAACGAGATGGGAAGTCTTGTTGTAGTGTGCCTTCTTTTGATGATTCTTTAGAGTCCCGCGTGGAAGGACTTGGCGTAACTCTCACCATAAATGGCTCCTTTGCTATAGTTGACGTCGAGTACGTGCGTTTGAAGCTAAGCTAGAGTAGCATGCCGTGTTATACTCGTTGGCCGTTTTACCCAGTAGTATAAGGCTATGCGATTACAACGTGGCTCTGGAGAGGTGCACCCGATAATAGTAGCTAGCCATGGATCCTTCTAGTGGTGGAAAATCCAAGAAGGGAGTGAGTTCTCAGATAAAAGCTTTTCTTATACCGAACCGGCCTTTTTATTAGCAACTTCAGTGCAGATTTAGCTCGGGAAGCTATACTTACCACTCTAAGGCAACTCCCTAGATGGCAGTAAAATGTGTGAAGATACGACTTTTACTTTTCGAGACAAGGCACTCTTAATCAGCCAATCGTCCTCGAACGTCCACGAGTCTTGCACTACTTTAAGAACTAACAAGAGTTATGGTCCCATGCGCTTCTCCAGCAAGCCGGCAAGAACAGACAAAAATAACGTCTCTTAACCTCATAACCCAAACCCTCAAAATCAGAACAAAAACCATCTTGAAGCTTTGAGACCATTACCTACTTTTTATCTTCAATCCGAAGTATCAGTCAAAAAACCGATCTGTTCAGATTTTAATTTTGTTTCTTCGGCTGCCCCGCGCTTCACAGGGCCGCGTGTCCAGGTGGCCCCAGGCTCAGAACACGCCAACCACATTGTCCGGGAAGTATAGAAAAACACCCCTAAACATAACAAAAAGTGGTTCCTTCCATACATATGAAATTTACTCACCCCCTGGTAAATCCTTGGATATCCAACTCGCTAGTACACTCCAGTGGCGCCCATTGAGGCCCCGGTACTCCCGCCCATGCTCGAGCAGCCAATTCTGGGGCCAGCGTATTGGCCGCGGCGCGCGCCCTCCGCGCTAAAGATCCTCGATTGAACCTTCTCTTTCTGAAAGTGGACGCACAATCGGAGCGCAACGTAAGTAGAAAAAAACAAGAGAGATTTCCATATTCAGCGCAGCGCAAAGAGTGGGAATCGCCCCTTTCATCCCTTTTTTTTCCGTTTTGTACTCCGCCGTTTTGTGCCCCGTTTCTTATCTTAGCGCACCGCTGCCGCCCCACCTGCGCACCGCTTTCCTGCCCTCTGCTGCCAGACGACTGCCAAATCCTGGCCCCAGCCCCGGCCCTGCACCGAAGTGTCGCTGCGGAAATAGGAACAAAAGTTTGTGAGGGGACTCTGCGACTAACTCCGCAAGACAATAGGCAGCGACAGTTTACCACAAGCAGCCGCCGAACAAGGGAATCAGTTGTTTTGTATAATTGACGGTGACCTCTGCGAAATCAGTCACCTGGCCAATCCAACCTCGAGGGTTTTTTCGAACCGTTTTTAGCCGCTGGTGGCCCGCCTGTTTCTCCTTCACAAGGCACTACTGCTGGAGGCAATCAGCAGAAATATACTGGAGCCAAGAACCGCAAAAGTGCTGGCCAAGACCGTCAGCCGCCGACAGTTCTGAGCCCCAGTTCCTGAAAAGTTTCAGTCGCAATTGCTGCCAGTGTCACACGAACAGTTGCATAACCACAGCGAGGGTTTCACATCCCAGGCGTATTCCCGACACAAAAAGGACCACAAAAGACCACCGAACGCTCCAACACGCTCAATTCCTCAAAAAGACGCCTTTCACCAGGACCCAATTGATGAGTCATGTCCACGCTAATTCCCTCCGCCAGCGCGTGTCACACCGTGCAAATGCCCCCTATTGAGAAGGACGACCGGCTCAATTTGAACGTGCGCACGGGATCTGCCTCCACACTTCACCACTCGTTTGTGTTCACTTACGGGGGTCTCACGATCGGGCTAGAGCTTGACGATAAGATCTCCATCCGCGATATCGAGGCTACCTTCATCGGCAAGGTCTCCAACAACAAGCTGAAAAAGTTCTTCAAGTATCTCTCGGGCGAGATTTTCTACTTGGATCTCATTTCGAAGGTGTGGTCGCGGGTGTCGATCCCCGCGGATGCACCCAAACCACGACCCAGGTTGTTCCACGAACTTGCAACGTGCAACAACTGTCTTTATCTTTTTGGAGGCTTGGTACTCTCGGATGAGTCCAGCGACGACGACCTGTTTGAGCTTGTGCCCTGCAACGATTTATGGGAGTTCAACTTGCTCAAGAAATCGTGGATTTTGCTCCACGACGGCTCCAACTGGGAAAACGACAGCCGCGTGCCGTCGCCGCGCTTTGCGCACAAGATGACCAGCATCAGCCACCTTTCGTTCACTGCGAAAAAAGACCATTCTGGGCTCATGATCGCCGGCGGCCATGACCAGAATTCCGTGCCCCTTTTCTCGAACTGTGTGTTTGATTTGGTCGACAAGACGTATGTGGATGCGGGACCACCCCTCTCGTTTCCACCGGTGTTGGTCAACGGCAAGCCCAATGCGTATTTCAAGACCACCAATCTCGAAAGAAACATCAACATCAACTACCTCAACAGCGTGATAGTGAACTTCAACGAGGAGATCGAATATACGCGCAGTGACCCTGCGCTGGCGCCCGAAATCACGAAAAGCGCACTTATCAACGAAGAGTCGCTTTTTCTATACGCGCCGACGCTACCTTCAAACACGGACGAAGTCTTGAACCCGCTTCTCACTGCCAGAATCGGTAAGACGATCAAGCAGCCGAAACTTGCGCTACTCCACCGAAAGAGAAATCTCAGGTCGCGAAGTGTCACCGACAACTTGCTTCGAAGAACCGTACCTCACAATCTACGGTACCCCACGGGCGGAGTGTTTGGGCAGAATATCGTCATCATTGGGTTCTTACCTAACGATTACGATATATCTATATTCATATACAACAAGCCTACAGGGAAGTGGTCCCGACTCAACATCTTCTGCCACCACGACTACGGCTCGCACAGATTTTGGGGTGGTTTTGTGTGGACCTCTCACCACAAGGTGGTGTTATTGGGAAACTACGTGACATCGCACACAACGAGTAGCGTGAGGTATTTCTCGTCGCTTATCACAGTCAGTCTTCCGGTCACAAATATCTTGGCGTCAATGGAGATGGCGGGGCACAGAGCACCGTCCAGCGCAGCCAAAAGCGACACTGAGTCTAGTTCTGTCAGTGATATAGATACAACGTCAGGAGACGATCGGTCTGCCTCTTCGTTGCTGCAAATAAGCGATCCTGACGATGCCGACAATTCACGGATTCGCCGGTTTTCCAATAACTCAAACAGAAGCGAGCACCACAAGAGTTCGCAAAATGCAGTCACGTTCAACGATTACGTGCACTACGCGGCTCCGAAAGTCAAGTTTACCAAGGTCCGGTCCGTTTTTCCGCCGGCAGCAATCACTCTTGGAAGAAACGCGTTTGACAGATACGGAAACTACATCTCTGATTTTGAGCTCATTTCTTTGAACGGGGACAGAATCCCCGTGTGTATGTCTGTGTTGATGGAACGGTGGGGAAAGTATTATATTGATTTGCTTTCGAAGGCGTACGTGAAAGCGGTCGACCAGTTTGAGCACAATCAGATTGACACAGACTCCTTTCACAAAGTTCGTTCATCCAAAAGTAGTGGAAGCAGCTCGGGATCTCGCGGAAAAAACTTTAGATATTCTTCGAACGAGTCTCTGATCTCACTTCCAAGCCATATTGAGAGCAAAAACCAGGTGGCGTTGCACGTGGGTTCACCGAAGCCATCGCAAAAGGAAGCGCCACAGTTCCGGCTTCCATTTCAAGATAAGAACTCATCCCAAACAAGCTTTTCGAAGGATATTGGGTCCATTGATCCACATAACCAATCTCCAGAGCGCCGCAACTCTCTGGCCTCAAACCTTTCTGGATCTTCTGTTTTCATGTCTCACCTTAGGGAAATCCCGGTTCAATTACCTTTGCCACGTGAGCCAATTCCAGATGTACCTGCTACGCCGGCGTCTTATCGCTCTAGTTCCAGGAAAAACTCGACTGACGCTATGTCGCCCCGTGCATCTTTGCTTCATACGTTAAATGTTCTCCGCAACATTCCTTCAAAATCTCCAAGAGGATCTCCACGTAGTTCTCCTCGAGGTTCGGTGTCAGCACGAAATGTTTCTGCGGAAGATTTGCAGAGTCAGTTGGAGGAAGAGAGACGGAAAATTGACCCGAGAGAGGCCGAGAAGGTGGGGCTACTTCCCACCGCAATGCCTACATCATCGTCAGTTTCTCCGAGAGCAATGTCGACGGATTTTGGGAAGAACCCTAATTGTTTTGTTACTTCGGACGAGAGTCCCAGAGACCCTTGGGTTCCGACTGAGGCCCGAAGTGCGTTTGAAGAGGTGGACGAACACAATCAGAGTCTTTTGGACTTCCCATTATCCAACTGGGACTCCTACAAAATGGAGCCATCGCTCATACCGAGAAAACTATACGTTCCGTTCAGCACGAACTCTCTCAAGGCGTTTGCTGAGTACTTGTATACGGGTCAAGTGGGGAACAAATGGCAATTTCGGCCGTGTGCGCTCGACTGCTTGTGGATGGCGAGGTACTACAAAGTTCAGCTTCTTTACGACTTGCTCTGCGAGGTTCTTTACGGAATAATCGGACGCAAGGAGGTAACGGTGATCAAAGAAGGGAAGAAGTATAGGCGGAAATTCGATCTGTTGTTCGAGAAAACGAGATCGCCCTTGAAATCTACCTTCAAATTCCCGCTTGATGAATACGAAGGTTTCTTGGATACTGTTGACGATGGGTACATGGATATTGCCCTACTTCGTAAATCATCCAATGTGCACAAGCTATCAGCTTCGTCCAGGTCGGGCAAAAGAGGAAGCTCTTTCTCGTTAACGAAGGTACAGGAATTGGCGTCTACACATCCCAGACAGGTTTCTCAGGATTCAGGCCACCATGAAGCGTCAGCCCAAACACAAGCTCCTGCTCCTAAGAGTGAAAGCGCCGATGATAGCACTAGTGCCAGTGACGAGGATTCTCCTCCGTTGCATTTCCTCGACTTTGAAAAGAAGAGTAGTCTTCCAAGCATTCGCTACAAGTCTGTATTTGACAAAAGCGTGTATGACACGGTCAACCCCTCAAACTGCTTTGACGAGACAGATCAGGATGATAAAGATAACTTGGCCGGAATAACTCTCGAAAACCTTGTATCGATGGATGCTCCCGAGCCAAGCGATGATGTCATAGACCTCATTCGTGACGTCGCTTCGGTTTGCGCAGATGTGAAGTTGATGCTACGTTCGATGAATGCTCGCCAAATGAGCCTTGCACTTGCACAGACCAAGAAAGACTATGCGGCCTTTGAAAAGCAAGTGGAAGAGGAGTTGGCTGCCACAGAGAACGCAAGAGAGGAAGAAGAGCACGAGATGAAGTCAGAAGAACAACCTACAGAGTGCAAGGATGGCGAAGAAGAAGAGACCAAGCCAAATATGTCCGCCAAGACGGCTTCAGCAGGATCCGTGACTACCCTCAAATCTCTTTTGTTGAGTCCCAAGCAGAAGGATGAGGTTGGAACTAGCACCGACAATGACAAAAGGCCAGGTGTTTCAGGTAATTTATCAAGTTCCAAATTAACTCCAGTGAAAGAACAGGCTTTTGGCACTGTCGAGCTGAACCGGAAGTTGGACAAGCAAATTGCACAGCTAATACGCAAAGATGAGAAATTAAAGATGAAGGCCGCGAAGGAAGAGAAGTTGCGAAGACAAACAGTGGAGCGCAGCGAGAAGAAACGGTCAGATACGATGTCTCTGATCCCCCCTCCGTTGTCCCCAACCGCATCTTTCAACGACAGAGAGTCTCTTTCAGGCTACAAGCATATTGCTGATGGCGCCAAGACGCCGACGGATAACCAACTGACCCCTGAAAAAGTGCGTCGTGGACTTTTAGGACGTTTGGGACGTATGACAAAGCACAGCAAAAAAGACAGCAGCAAAAGGGCAAATACCGCACCGCAATTGTCCCGTACCGAGTCGCTGGCCAGTTTGGTTTCATCGTCCAGTAAAAAGTCCAACAATAGCAAAATTTCAGGGACCTCTGCAGGTGGCTTATTCGGGTTGAGAAAAAAATAATCTCACCATGCGTTTAACGAACTGTGGCGAGTTGCTGAGATTGAAAGAGCAATGCGACACAGCAACAGATGTGTTAAGATCGCGGATCTGGCATTGGCCAAGGTATGCTTACAAATGCAACGAAAGGCTTATTTCGTTAACTTGCGGTTTTGTTGAGACTTTATGCCTCCATGGAACCACTTTCGTATCGATTGGACAACTCGACGGGGGGGATTCCATTATTTTGCCGCACGGCGGCTCGCAGCAAGTTTGGTGAGGCTTTGCTTTGTCTATCTGCAGGTGAAAACATCATCTTGCATCCAGGGGCTCGGCTGCGAAACCTTGCAGCAAACGTGAAATGAGAGCAAGCATAAGGTGAAGGGACGGTATAAAACAGAGGAGTCTACCTGGAGAGTCATAGTTTCTCAAGCTACTACTTTTCAAGACAACAAACTCAAGAAAACACCAAAAATGCCAGGCTTGCAAGACAACACCAAAACCTACACCTTGAATGATGGAAACAAAATCCCAGCCATTGGTCTCGGCACCTGGAGAGCCACTTCTGAAGACAACATCAAGGATGTCGTTGAAAGTGCCTTGAGAAATGGCTACAGGCACATTGACACGGCCGCAATCTACGGAAACGAAGAAGATGTTGGCAAAGGAATCAAAGCTTCTGGCGTTCCCAGAGAAGAGATTTTTGTGACCACAAAGTTGTGGAACACCGACCACAAGAACGTCAAACCCGCCTTCGAGGCCTCTTTGAAGAGATTGCAATTGGACTACGTCGACTTGTACTTGATCCACTGGCCACTCAATGGCGACTTCGACGACAAGAACGCCAAGATCACCGACTGTTTTGAGACGTACTTGGAGTTGCAAAAGTTGAAGAAGGAGGGTAAGGCTAAATCCATCGGTGTTTCTAACTTCACCAAAGGCAGAATTGAGAGTCTCTTGTCGCACCCTGAAGTGACCGTGAAGCCAGTCATCAACCAGATCGAAGCGCACCCATTGTTGCCTCAGACTGAGTTGTACGATTACTTGAAGAAGAACGACATTTATATCACCGCCTACTCCCCATTGGGATCAGCAGACAGTCCGTTGTTCAAAAACAAGAACATTTTGAAGATTGCGGAGAAGAACGACGTTGAACCAGCGCAGGTGTTGGTATCCTGGGCCGTGCAAAGAGACACGATCGTGTTGCCAAAATCCGTCAAGGCCTCACGTCTTGTATCCAACAGAAAGACCTTGCAGTTGAGCGACGACGATTTCGAGGTGTTGAACAACTTGGCCGCGGTGGAAGGTGTCAACCGAACCAACGACCCAATGCCTGCGATTTTCCAGGACTAGGGAGGGTATAATGACTCGAATAAGAAACGATGATGTATCATGGTAGTGAGATAAGTTTGGTCTTTTTTGGGCCTCGACCTTCCATAAAAAATTAATTATCCACCTTTTGCTAACGACTCGTATATCACGCACTCCCACGAACAAAAGCCACACGTAAAGTTCCATACACTCCTTGAATATCCACACCTATGCATCCCCATTTGGCATGGCACCACAGTCACGTGACTCAGAGCGGCGGTGGGATTCTCGGATAATCTGGCCTGCATGCGGCCGGACCCCACCCGTGGGGGCGCGTGCCCCCACGTCTATATAAGTCCGTGCCATTTGTCTATTTCTGAAAAGTATCCAACAAAATCTTCAAGGATTATTCCCCAGAATACCCATCCCTTTTTTATTCTTGAAAACCTCCAAACTCGCCCAGTGACCCAACTCTGCCCCATCTTTCGCAGCCATGTCCTTACATACTAATACCTCAACGTACAAATTGAACAACGGGCTCGAGATCCCGGCCATTGCTCTTGGCACGTACGAGGCCGTGGAGGGCGACTGCGCAGCGTCCGTGAAAACGGCGTTGCAAAACGGGTACAGACACATCGATACCGCAGCGTTTTATGATAACGAGGAAGAGGTGGGACAGGGCATCAAAAGCTCGGGCATTGCCCGCGAGGAGATCTTCGTGACCACGAAGCTCTGGAACGACCAGCACAAAAACGTGGCTGGTGCGTTCGAGAGCTCCTTGCAGAAGTTGGGCTTGGACTACATCGATCTTTTCTTGATCCACTGGCCCATCTCGCTCGACCCGGCTACGAACCAGCCGTATGCCGACTGGGACTACGTGGACACCTACAAAGAGATGCAGAAATTGGTGAAGGCGGGAAAGGCCAAGGCCATCGGAGTCTCCAACTTCACCGTGGCGAAGGCCCAGCGGTTGTTGGCGGATCCCCAGGTCACTATCAAGCCGGTGGTGAACCAGATCGAGGCGCACCCATTGTTGCCGCAGCCGGAATTGACGAAATGGTTCCAGAACGAGGGAATCGTCATCGAGGCCTACTGCCCCTTGGGATCCTCGCTGAGTGTGTTGATCAACAACGAGACGGTCGTCGCGATCGCCCAGAAAAACGGCGTCGATGCGGGCCAGGTGTTGGTTCTGTGGGGCGTGCAGCGTGGCACCGTGGTCTTGCCCAAGTCGGTGAAAGAGCACAGAATCGTGTCGAACTTGAAGACGTTCACGCTTAGCGACGAGGACTTCAAGGCGGTGGACACGCTTTCGGAGAAGTACGGCGTGTCCCGGACGGTGAAGAACCACGTGTTTGACGAGTAGGGAGTGGTGAGCGTTTTGGAGGAGGTTATTCGCTGAGAAATAGGATAGCAGTCTGACCGAGGAGGAAGGAGGGCGGTCGAACGATGCAGGTATGACCAGAGAATGAAAGGCTAGAAGGTGGGACGGTGTAGTGTAGCCTCGTGATCATGATACAATATTCTTTTTTTTTTCTTTTATGTTCCTTTTGTAGGTTCTTTAGATTGCAGATTCTTCTGTGGCTTGAGTGTTGAAGTTCTCCTTTCAATAGACTAGATCTGTTTTTGAGGCTCCAATATCATTGCCAGGTCTGGTTTCACACAAATAGTATTCCAGGCAGCTGCCACGACCAATTCAATACATCTACTACTGAAGTATCTGGCCATTCTATCGCGGTACTTCCAATTGTGGCCACAACCTAAGTCGAATACCCTGGATCTCAGCAAGCATGGCCATGGATGAAAAAAGGCAGTTGTCACCAACTTCCAGGCTAGATTCTGACTGCAAGTGGATGGAAACGTTTCATGGATACTGTGGGAGAATGGCTGGAGGAAAGGTGCAACGCTGTGTATCGTCAACTCAGAACTGGGAAAGAATAGCATTCATTGTGGGAAAAGGAATCACTTTCCGAAACTGATGGATAGTTTTCCTAATTCGAAAAAGCCCGAAGATGCGAAAACCAGTAGCAACAGCAGTCCATCTCTCCACACAAATGGTCTTGATTCCCGTATCAAAGGACCCATTATAAAAAGTATATTAGCTTTCGCTCTGAAATAGCTGAATAAGTACACAAAGGTGCTAAGGCAAAACAAACCGCTATTTGGTGGTATGTGACCCTAAAACCTCCATAGATTCTCTCTTCCGGGCCATTTTTCAATCCGGTGTCCCACGCTACTTTCGACTTTGACTAATTTTCAGAACATACAATGCACCCGGAATAGAGCCCACCCTTTATTGCCATTTGCCTGAGAGCTCTAGCTATACCTAGCCGAAGAAATAACACAGTATAACGCAGAGTAGGAATCTATGGAATACAGTATAACAATACAGCACAACAACACATTATGACGCAGAGTAACAATCTATAGTAATACAGTCGAATACAGTATAACAACACAGTATAACAAAACAGTACAACAACACAGTACAACAATACAGCACAATACAGCACAACAATACAGCACAAGACAGCACAACACAGTATAAGACACACCACAGGAGCAAGGTAGTATAGCACAGTATCGTCACAGATGCTTGCCACGCCGGCACGCGGCGGAAAAATGCAAATCTTTCACGAGACCCTCAAAAACGAGCGCACGCTAAGACGCCAATTTTGCGGATATTTTTGCGAATTGCGGGGCACAGTCTCACACACTCATACACTCTTTAGTGCTCAAATTCGATTAAAGGCCAGTATGAAAAAGATCGTCACATAGAAGAGAACACGTGACCACATAAAACCTCCCATCTTCCCCCAAAATACCATAATAGTCTCCCCATCCTCTCGTGCCAAGAAAAGTGCCCCGCATTACCGAAGACGTCTCTCGACGCGCCCCGGAAGTGCTTCCTATTCGGGCCACCGACGCACCTTATAAATAGCGAATGCCCATCACCGATATTGAACGGCACCAACCACACCAAAACCGAAATGACCACTACCGCCATCAACGACGAGCTCGTCAAGTACGCGCACGAAAACCTCAACCACGTGCCCGAGTCGCACGAGTACGACAAGATGATCTCGTCGGTGCCATATAACTGCTTCGACAAACAGCTCTGGATGGCCCGCAACTTGGCCCACGAGCAGGCGGCCGACTACGTGAACATCCGCATGTCCGACCACGACTTCAGCTTCGAAAAGCACCAGGCCGCGCGCGTGGACCACCTCAGCAAGATCTTCGGCAACATCCAGCCGGACATCTTCCTCGAGCCGCCGTTCTACGTGGACTACGGGTTCAACATAAAGATCGGAACGGGCTTCTACGGCAACTTCAACTTGACCTTTTTGGACTGCACGCTCATCGTGATCGGAAACAACGTCTTGTGTGGCCCCAACGTGTGCTTCACCACGGCGACCCACCCGACCGATCCTGCACAGAGGCTCGCCGGCGTCGAGTACGCCAAACCGATATATGTGGGAGACAACGTGTGGTTTGGCGCCGGCTGCAGCGTGATGCCGGGCGTCACCATCGGCGACGGCGTCGTGGTGGGCGCGGGGGCGGTGGTGACGAAGGATGTGCCGGCCAACACCGTGGTGGTGGGGGTGCCCGCACGTGTGGTGAAGCACATGACCCCGGCCGAGGCCCGGGCGGAGATCCAGCCCGGCGCGTGATGGGACGGGAGATGGTTTAGGGGCGAGGTGTTGGTATGACGTCATGACTGTGCCACCAGCAAGGGTATGCTGGATGCGAGGGTGGAAACGTGTGTAATCACGATAGAAATCACACAACGGTGTGGTATGAATCGGGATAGTACGATCGGTATGGTAAGGATCGATGTAGTACGAAAGTCACACATCGGTATGTATCGGTATGGTACGAATCGGTGTAGTACGAATCGGTGTAGTACGAATCGGTATAGTAAGAACTCATCATTCTAGTGATGAACACGCATTCCATAGCTACGATAAGTTGTATACGGTGGTACTACGATACATCAGAACACTATTCCATTCGTATGACCGCTATTGATACTACTTGGTCCAAAAAGAATTATGCCGTTCCATGAAAATCGCCATGGATACTATTGTACCAAACCACCTAAAAGATCCCCTGCTGGCATAACGAGCAAATACAGTCGATATACCCGTTTCGTCAATCAACACATAAACCGGAGACTGCTCTCCTTTTTTGATTGATTTGTCACGTCGGATCTCCGGATTGCTGGCTTATCGTTGGGATTCCCTGGCCATTTTGTTGCAATGCTAATGTGAAGCACGTGATGCAAGCCTGGCCAATTCGTAGGATTCTTAGGTGAACTATCGTATTCGTTTTTATTTTCTCCATAGCATCAACTACTGCCAGGTCCGCCCTGCCGTTCTATGAATATTGTTTGATCTGCAGAGCACCATCTAGCCATGCCCGGCTGGGTAAAAGTAGGATCATATGAAAAGCGCATAAAGTAGAATAAGCAGCTCGGACTTGGACCCGTGCTCTTCAAACAAGTCACATTTTCTGACCAAGTCGGTATTTCCGTCTGTATTGACCCACATTGGCAATACTACCAACGATCTGGCATACACCTCAGTGGTTCTTTGCAGCCAAGCACTTAGCTCTTGAAACACAATTCCTCTCCAAAAGGAGAGATAAGTAGCCTACGGTTGTTTTGCAGAGCCCTTTCTGTAGCAAGTCAAAAGCAAGAAATGCACTTTCTTGTTATATTTAGAGGTGATGACCACGATCATCGTTAAGCGCTTTTACGTTGGGGAACAACCGCCGAATTTCGTCCTTTGTCGGAGTTCCTTTCGAAATAATTGAGAGGAATTCCTTAACAGACCAATCCATTTTGTCACAATGTTCTGTCAGCGGTGACCGAGTCGAGTAGTATTGTGCCAATAGAGCAAGTAGTCGCACGCAACGGTCTTGTCTAGTATCGAATAATTCCTCAAAAAGAGGTCATACTCTTTTCCAAAGATTTGTATTTCAGTTTCTTTCACGAAAGTCCTCAATGAACGTCACCTCCTATGTTGCTTCCAACAAAGCTCCTTATCTATCCATCTACGAAAAAGAATCTCTTTCAGATGTTTGAAGCAGATACTTACCAGACCGTCGACTATAAAGTTTCACCAGAACGTTCTTACTGACGTGCTCACATCAGATGGACCTACTTGCCAAGTTGTGTTTGATTGCATTATCCGCATTGATCAAACCGCAAAACCCGAGTAGTCTTATTTTGAGACTTTCAACGAATACTCATACATTTCGATGCACTCGATAGCAATATTGATTAATGTCTATCGACAACAGGCTTATGCTCTCCGGCTAGGCAATCTAAGAGAAAAAATAACCTATCAATTGCGAGTCTTGGGAACACGAGGGCCACTGAAAACGTATACACAACGACAATGGTAAAGTAAGAAAGTGACCCATGCGACATGCGACGACACCATTATGTGACGACAGCCCCAATTTTACTTCTGACGTCTTTGAAACGGTTGTGTATTGAACTGTTTTGGCAATCTGTGGGAAAGACAATGTGGTGATGTACTGGATACCAGAGCAGAGAGAAAAGTGCCGTGTTTATACATAGTACCAGACCCAGCGAAATATTATTACCCTGTAGGCTGGTCAAAAACAGGAATAATCCTACGAACATGCTCCCAATTGCAATCCCTACAAAAACTCAAACATTCCCTACACTAGACCCAAAACACGTCCTTACATTATACTCAAACAGTACACTAGACTCAAAACGTTCCCCATTTCCACAAGGACTCTCCGGGGTTAACAAGTTCATCGTCGTTCGTCACAAACGAGATGCCAGATCCCGGTCCCTGCGAAACAAGCACGTTCAAATAGTAGAGGAACTTGCTGCCGTCAAAGCCCTTGGCCCACACTGCATTGGCTTCCTCAAGCACACGCTCTTTGGGAACGGTTTCCTTCACCTCGAGCTTGGTATTCTTCGCTCTCTCGTATGCCTGGATCACTTCGACCGGAGTCAAGAATCCGGACTGCACATTGATGTGGTCCGGGAACTGGGCCTGCTCCGCCGCTGCCTTGTAGGCAACAGAGGCCACCACTTTGCCGATGTCGCTGATCGTGGTGTACGAAAACTTGGTGTCTGGAGCACCAAGATAAGTGACGCTGTTGGTCGCTGGATCGCCACCAATCTGCCCAATCACCTCGTGCAACCAGGGGCCGCCGGCGAAAAGCGAGGTCGAGATATCGACAACCTTAATGCCAAGCTCGCGCACGTTTTTCGAGTGCGCTTCCTTGATTCCAAGAAAGCCGGGGAAAATCTTGTTGGCAGCAGGAATGTCGATTCCAAACTGCGAGGGGATGTACACCTTGGGCTTGACAGTCTTCAACACTGCCTCGAGACTGGCAAACACGTCGGGAGACGCCCCGACGAGCGACACCACCACGTCCACCCCTGCCAACTGCTGGGCAAGAGCCGCGGCCCTAACATGGAGGTCGCCCTCCACGTAGCGGACAGACCCGGACGAGGTCTTGTTCGACGCGTCACGTGTTACGGCCAAGACCGGGAGCTGGAACTTGTCGCTGAAGGCGGCGCTCTGAAACGCGGCAAGCGTGGACTCGCCCAACGCGCCGTTAAGCCCAAACACTGCAACTGATGGTTTCGACATGGCTTTTTGTTTCGGTTTTCTCTTGGATTGAAGGTGGTAGTTAAGCGGGTATTGTGTATACGGCTGACACCTGGAGAATGATCTGGAGTGGCATCTCTAAGGGTTTATATACCTTGCCGATCGTTAAGATTGTAAGCAGGTGTGGGCGCAAATGAGCCTCACTTGCGTTTTAGTAATGTGGCTCCAGGCTTACGTAAGGCCAAGCTGTCGAGGTCTGCACATAGCAAATGGCAAGAGTGGGAGGTGCCACTATAGGTAATCAGAGTCTGACGCGGGTAATGGTCTTGGCGTAATTGGCAAGAGTAATATTGAAGGTTTTGTAGTGTAAAGTGTATTATGTGTGATTTGTTTTGTAGTGTAGTTTGTTTTATAGTGTGGTTTGTTCTATAGTGTATTTTGTTTTATAGTGTAATTTGTTTTATAGTGTAATTTGTTCTATAGTACAATTTGTTTTATAGTGTAAGCTGTTGTATAGTGTAAAGCGTTCTGTGCTGTCTTGTCGCAGTGGAGCAAGCTTGGGGAGCACAGCAATTACGAGGGGCCATCGAATTCTCCTGTGGTTTCCGAAAAGATGGAAAAAGGCAGTTTCTGCAAATAGCACACGGTTTCCAGAAAAAAGGGAGAAAATGAGGATTTATTTCAACATGGCAAAAAAAAAACAAAAAGCCTGGTGTGGGATGTGGCATAACCATGCTCCCCACGACCTGGCCCACCCCGAAAAGTAGAAAATATACCAGCCTACGAAACGTATGTAATGCCTCAAAAGTCCATCAAGTCTTGAAGGCTTGAACCCCACACAATCTGTATCCTGTATACGCTCCACTAGTCTGGTTATGAGCCGTGCTTAGGCGATTTGGACGATTCGTCAGCATACAAAACAGTGGCCAACTTCCGGAAACAGGCTTCTGCACAGGAAATCGGAGCACTGAGCCCAAATACGGCTGCCGGGCACAGACTCCGAAATACGGGCCAAGATCCGCGTTGTGTAGCGAGTAGCGGTAATTCGTGAAGTCAGCCTTGACGCAACAGGGTAACAATGTAAACCCTGTCTCTTACACAGGCTTCGCTTAAACAAGCCTCGGATATCCAGAATAAGAAAAACAATAAAACTTTCCAGGATCCCCCGATCTCCACCTCGGTCTTGTCACTGGGGCCTCGGGTTTCATTGCCCAGGATCACCCAGGTCCTGCTCTCGAAAAACTATCGTGTGGGCGGGACATTGCGGAACGCAGAAAAAGAGGAACGTCTCCAGCCACTCATTTTCTGCAGTCTTCACGCCTGAGGTGGTGCCCGGATTGGACCCATGCGTTTGATGAGGTCTTGCAGAGCACACAGAAGTGACAGTTTTCATGCACACCGCGGCGTCAGTGTACGGCCCCCGATATAGACGGAGTTTCTTTTGCCGGCGGCCAACGGCGTGGCAAGGAATTGAAATAGGAAGTCCGAGGTGGGTCACGTGACCATCACCTCGTCCATGTGCCATGATTAGACAGATGCCAGGATCCGAGCCTGACCAGCGAGACGTCGTGGAATCCGATCACCGGCGGCAATTGAAGGACGTGCTCAACGTTTCTGCGACAATCAATCGCCTCTTGAGTCCGAACCTAACATGGAGGTCTCCTCCACCGCCCCGTCTCTGGATGTGTGGAACGTGGCCAGAGCTAGAAGAAGGCTTGGGCAACTAGCGTCTTGCGTTGAGCTCACATGAGTTTTCGCCGCAGGATTAGCTCGACATCGTCAACGACAACTTTCCGTCTTTGCCTCTTCGAACTCCGGGGCCAGGGAGGTCCAGTTTTGCAAGGGAACTGCGAGCAAGAGCGCTTTTGGGTTTCCGTTTATCGACTGGAAAGCGTCTGGAAGATTCCACGAGTTAGCTCTTGCGGCCAGAGGACCCGTGTGAGGTTGGATGGTGTCACCAGATTGCTTTGCAAGGACTGGAGGGTTGTTATTCAATAAGTGGGTCACCCGAGCTGGCGATGGGAATGGCCGTTTCGGCTGTATCAGCTGTACTCATTGTTGGCTGTACTCATTGTTGGCTGTACTCATTGTTGGCTGTACTTGGCTTAGGCATAGATTTAGCGGGCCACCACGATACACGTGTATCGCGTAGTAGAGTGCAGTTTCTCTTCTTATTACGGCTACAGTAAGGAAAAGTTCTGAAGACTCTGCCCAGGTACTGAAAAAAGGGAAAGAAGGCCTGTTGTTGGAGTCATACCATATATGCAGGAACAACAATATCATCAGGCTGCAAAGTAGCACGGCTATTGTTAGCGTATGGAGATATTGCTATTGCGGCACCTATACTGGCTATGTTCGCTGCCCCTGAACTTTTAGTCTGTAAGAATCGACCTCTTTCGGTACTTACTGCACTGTGGTCTAGGCTCCCTACACGACGGAATTCCATGTTCCGTCAGGTTCCCCCGTTTATTCGCCAGGCTGCCAAAACGCCGTAGAGAATATTCTTCGCTTTTTCAAGTCCATTCTGGGACGTGGTCACACCACCTATGGTGGTGGAGACTCTTCCAGCACTGCACGTGAGTGCATACCCTCAGTATTCACCAGTATCCAATTGCCTGCGTGTCAAGAGCCCGCCGCATTAGCACTTAAGTTTTCAATGTGAAGTGAGTTCAGACCGGCTCAAGGACTTGAAAAAAGTTCCATTTCAGTTTTGGTGTCCATCTCAAAGTATGTACAACACGCACACAGCCTCTTCCGCTCTCTTCCCAGCAATACGCAGATTTCGTTATTATTATTTTCTTCGGCACCTCTCCGAATGCACTGCGTTCGTCTCTGCAGATGATCGGTCCTTTTGGCGCCTGTGCATTGTTCTTCGATACCATGCGAGATTTTCGACAGGTTGCTTGCAGGATGAGACGAATCTACGGGCCGTCGTCAGGTGAAGCACAGAGACTTTTGCAGAGCCCCTTTTGATACAGCAAGCATGCGCTTGCGGTTGCCATCTTTGATGTGCCGTAAGAGTGGTTGCAACTTGCTGCCGTCTATTGCTGCACGGTGTGTTCTGCGGGTCTGCTAACCACTGGCAATGAGGGCACTGTGGCTAGGTATTGGCAAGGTTTTGACAAATTTATTGTATGTATCATAGCAACTATAAATCACTGGATCGTCCCACAATCACTCCCCCGAATCCCGGTTCTTCGCCGGATCCATCTCATTCGTGGACTGTCGCACGCTGTGGCCGGTGCTCAACTGTTGCTGTCGCTTACAAATATTTCTTGACTTCGAGCCGGTCCTCGGAACGTATAAAAGCCGGTGAATTCTTGTAAATTCTCCTCAGTAACCCACTAGTATTATCCCTCCACAAACTTGGCACTCTCAACTCTTTCGCATCTACCTAACTATCACCATGACCACCTCCGTTCTCGTTTCCGGAGCCACCGGCTTTATCGCCCAGCACACCATCCAGCTCCTCCTCTCCAAAGGCTACACCGTCATTGGAACTGTGAGAACCGCGGAAAAGGGCAAAAACCTCGTCAAACTGTTCGGCTCTGGGTCCTTATCGTACGAGGTAGTCCCAACTTTGGAGGTCCCCGGAGCCTTCGACGAGGCGTTGGAAAAACACCCCGAGGTGACCGTTTTCTTGCACATGGCGTCGCCCGTGGTGTTCAACGTGAAGGACGTCGAAAAGGAGCTCCTTCTTCCAGCGGTGGAAGGCACCAAAAACGCACTTAGTGCTATTAAGGCCCACGGCCCACAGATCAAACACGTGGTGATCACGTCCTCTATTGCGGCGCAGTTTGACTACGAGAAAGAGAACGATCCCAGCTACACGGTTTCTGAGGAGTCGTGGAACCCGGTCACGTGGGAGCAGGCGAAGAAAGACGGCAGTTACGGCTACGGTGGCTCCAAGACCTTTGCGGAAAGGGCCGCGTGGGACTTCTATGCTAAAGAGAAGCCGAATTTCACGCTAAACGTCGTCAATCCTGCCTATGTCTTCGGTCCCCAGGTGTTCGAAGCGCTGGTGAAGAAGGACCTCAATGCGTCCGTGGAGATCATCAACAGTTTGTTGAAATTGACACCCGAATCGGCGGTGCCCGAATTGGACGGGTTTTTCATCGATGTGCGGGACGTGGCCAAGGCACACGTGGCGGCTTTTGAGAAGGGATTCACCAAACAGCGTCTTTTGTTGAGTGCCGAGCGGTTCAGCTCTCACGACTTGCTCGAAATTATCAACAAATCCTTCGTGTCTTTACTGGGCAAATTGCCAGATGCGAAGAAGGAGCGGAAGACGCTTTTCACGCTCCAGAACGACAAGACCAAGCAGTTGTTGAACACGCCTTTTGTCGATCTACACACCTCTGTGGTGGACACGGTCACGCAGATCGTGAACGCGCAGAAGGCGATTGTTTAGGGCCAGCGGTGAGTGTGTAAGTGAATATAAGAATGAAGCACTAAAGGAGGATTTGTGGTTGGTCAATTCGGCAGATTTTGCACGCAAACGCACACCTACGTAGTTTGTATTCCAGGAAATTAGCGGGGGATGGGTAATTGATTATGTGATTCTTATATGTGGGTAGGGAAAATGTTAAGCATTGGCCCACTTTTATTGACCTGCCCTGTTTTGGAGTAGACTGATAAACTGTAAACTGATGGCTGACGAATTAAGCATACGATTACCAAAAGTGTGAACGACTGGTCAAAATGGACTCCAGGGCCGATTAGAGAAAGGACGGTTCTGTATCTCGCTAGGCATGAGGATGTAAATGTTGTCTTTATTGAACATTGCGGTGTTGTTTTTAATGCCTACTATCACACTTTGGGACATGGCCCGAGTTTCTCGAGGGTAGTACCACCACCGGTCACTCGTGTTGCTATACTCTGGAAACAACCAAAACAGTAATCTACATCTGTCTGGACCAAAGTCGTTCGATAAGCTTTTCCAACACCCTTGTTAGCTAGTGCCTAAGTCACCTGGCCATAGCACTTCAAGTAACGTGAAGCACATCTACTGATTCCGCCACAGCGCCATCGATCAAAAGCATGAACACACCACTTCTCATTTCCATTCCCGTATACGGTTATCTTCCCCGTAGCTTCTTCATGTCTTTCAGAACTAGTCCTAGTGTGGGCCAATCTCTGAACAGCACAGCTCAAGTTTCACAGCATACCTTAGTTGTCTCCTCCACACATGAACCAATCGATTGATTTTGCAACATCTTCGGCCAACACCTACTCATTCATCTAAAACATAAAACATCAAGAATCAAGTCATCTGGAGTGGTCCACTCACGCACTCTACAACTGCCACTACTAACTGCCACTACTAACAACAGACCACCTGCGCCACCACATACGATTTTATCACATCAACCGAGCATAGCCAAAAACACCAGGCTCACTCTCAAAGACTCAATCAAAGCCCACGGCAATTCATAACTCTCCACCTCCACTACACCCGTACACCTCAGAACCACATAGATCTACACACGCACTATTCCTTACACCTGTCCAACTAAACTAATCCCACACCCAAAAGGCTCTCTGATTTTACCCCAAAATGAGCTGGCAGGACCTCGACGACAACGACTTCATTATCCCGGACGAGGACGAACAACCCCCTGCGAAAGCACCCGCCCAAACCGCCCACCACACAAAACCCACATCCACATCAAACAGCACCACTTTTCCCTGGGCGCCAAGTGTGGACATTCTGTCTGCGTTCACCCCCTTTGTGACATCGAAGAATTTCCAGGAGTCCAACAAGATTTCCGAACGCCGCTTCCATGGTGGGGACACGCTCGACGAACCCGTGCTCGACACTCTCAAGCGCGATTTATCGCAAATCTCCCGGCGCGTAGCCGTCGTGGTGTGGCCAGCCCTGCTCCAAAAGTTGGCGCGCACGCACCAGCTGCGATTGGCCGACTTGGCCGAGCAAAACGGTATTCGCTTGCCGCTGCTGGTGGCGAATATAGCGCGCAGTGTGCCTGTGGACGAGGACGAGGAAAGCGCTCCTGAGTCCGTCGCCACGTTGGATTGGGACTTGTGGGGGCCTCTCATCTTCTCGCTCGCGTATGCAGTCACCATGGGTGTGGCGTCGCCGGCGGCGCAGACCAATGTGGTATTTTCAGGCACGTTTTCGTTCATCTGGCTTTTCTACCTAGTGGTCGGGTTGAACATCCAGCTTTTGGGCGGAACCATCTCGTTCTTGTCCGCCATCAGTGCCACGGGATACCTGACTTTTCCCATTGTGGCGGGTGCTCTAGTCAGCACTTTGGCCCTCAAGTGGCGGTTTGTACGGCTTGTGGTGATGACGCTCTGTGCCTTGTGGAGCATCTACGCGGCGAACATGAGCTTGAAGTGCCTGGGCGTGCTCCCGGGAAGGGTGTTCTTGGCGCTCTATCCGGTGACGCTCATGTACGCTGTTTTGTCGTGGTTGGTGGTGATCACGTAGGAGATTGGGGGGTTTATAGATAATTGGTGATGTGGTGAGGTGGCTGAGGTTGCGTGGAGATGCCTTTGAAGCAGTGTTACTTGTTTTTGGTGACCACAACACGACCGATAGAATATTGAAGCACAAACAATGAATAGTTGCATGTGCGTTCATTTGTCACTCGTTGAGTCTTTGATGGTCGATGATGGTCAGGATACGAGATACTACGGAAGCTCAGGGACAATTTGCAGTCTTGGGAAAGGCGTGGTAGTGGATATCTCCAATGAAACCGAGAGAAGAAAGACGCTCAAGCGCTGGATCTGGGTTTGCAACTTCAACAGCTTCGTCAGACAACATGATGTGCCTAAGATTGTTTACAGGATGCATCTAAGTTTCATGTCGCAGGATGCCTTGCAGGCTACTGCCCTCTTTATTGCACGGTACAACTGGGAAATGAGAGACGATTTCGTACATTGATCCGTGAAATGTGTTTTATTTCTTTTGCTTTACTTCTTCAAGGACTCAGAAGGTGTTCTTTCGTCAAGTCACTAATCTTATTACAGGAAATCGCATCTATTTGTGGTCGAATCCACTACCCGGGTCCAAGATGGTATCGTCAATTTAACCGTACAACGATTCTTTTTGTTCAAGTGTAATAGTTTCGGTTTATATGGAGAAGAGATGTTTTTAGAGGATTCTGGCTGGGCTGTGGAATCAGGCCCCACGTCTTCCTAACTTTAGAGTCCCAAGAGTAAACTGAACCTAATCTTTTTATTTTTTCTTCCTTTTTCGTTTATTTATAACTTACCTCATAGACATGATTAAAGAGGAAAATTTCTGGCAGAACTCTTATTCCCCGAAACCATACTGCCTGGATTGCAGTTTCAATCTAATTTCGCAGTTCACACTGTTCGCTCATAAACGGGACTTTGGATCATAGCCAAAAGATAAACCCCCATGCTGGCAAATCGCCTGGTGCCCACTTTTTTGGGAGACCAACAAACGTAACGAAAAGAATACAAGAAATACCAAAATACGGCTCCTGCTGTACGCAAAACTTCACTCTGCTACGCTTAACAGTGCCAGTTGGAAACAAGAACAATAACAATAAAAAAGCAGGGTACCACCGTCCCAAAACACCCAAAGAAAATGGTTATAACCAGCTCCAGATAATCACTTCCCATGGCACGCAGGATATTTATTAAAATGGTTGTGTTACGCCCATCATTGCTGTCATTGGTTCCACCCTGCTTCATAGAGGCTGTCATCTTTGGGACTCACACCGTGTTTGAGACACCTTTTGTGGATTTTCTTGATTTTGATAAAGCGGGTTGATCTCCTGCGCTGGCTAACTAGCAAGTAGCTAAAAAGTGCAGCTCGCTATCATATCTGCGTTGGCGTGCCTCGCCTTTCGCAGTTTCCCCGTCCTAAACCTTGGGCGTCGTTCTCAAGAAATGCGTGGGGCACTCGTACCCATTCGGGTTCTTGTCCAAGTACTTCTGGTGGTAGTCCTCCGCGTCGTACCACACCTTTATGAGGTCGATCTCGGTGGCTATCTTATGGCTCGGGTACCACTCGTTCTGGAAGTGTTTCTTTATCTCCTGTGCTACGGCAAGGTCGGCCTCGTCGTGGGCAAAGACGGCGCTTCTGTATTGAGTTCCCTGGTCTGGCCCTTGTGCGTTGAACGTGGTGGGGTCGTGGATTCTGAAGAAGATATCCAAGATCTCCTTGAGGGAAACCTGGCCGGGTTCGTAGGAGATTTGCAAGCTTTCAGCAAAGCCTGTGGTGCCGCTACAAACCTTCCGGTAAGAGACAGCGCCAGTAGAGGGTGCCCCATTGGCGTACCCCACTTTAGCATCGAGCAAGCCCTTGTTCTGGAAGTACTTTCTCATAACATGTTCAACCCCCCAGAAGCATCCTGCGGCAAGGGTGACGATTTTGGCTGTGGGGGTTACTTTCAAAGTAGGCGACACTAGGTTGAGTTGCGGCATTTTTGTTGAGTTAGTCTTGTACTGAAGAGAAGAGTTTGTAGAAGAAACGAGAAAGTCGCCATGGAGGCGCACCCTACATATATCTGAGTGAGTCCAATGGCAATACTGGATCCAGTACCACGCCGCACAGGGCCCTCGAAACCGGTCTAATTTCACCCTGGGCAAAGTGGGGCGGTCCGCAAACCTTCTGATCACATAATAAATCACAAAAACTGGGATTTTTGCCTAACTCAAAAATCAGTTAGCAAATACAACATATTAATTACCCCGCAAAAATCTGTGTTTAAACTTGCTGTGGCCAAGCCGTGGGTGCGAAAGCGCCGGGGGCGAAGCGAAGGTTCGATTCCTTCGGCATCAAACATTTCATGATGATCAAAACGGATGTGAACAATCTCTGAGTGGGGCCAACGGCTTCGCGTAGATTAAAAAACCTGCCTTCCTACTGATATAAATGTTACTTTTTGGGGCAGAAACGTGGGATTTTTTTATATCAGCTTCATATAAGAGATCTTACCTTTTTGCATTAAACTCATGTCATATTTTGACAATTTAAAAGCAATATATATAAATGATGACTTGAGAGTTATCATCTTTAAGAAGCAAAATTGTCCCATACTTAAGGAAACGTCTTGCTTTAGACCACTACATGTTGAGATTTGTGTCTTTAAAAAAAAAAAAAAGGAACAAAGGAAAATCGATAAATGCTGACACTGGTCTATCAATATTCTACATACGCAAGAGTCAACATTCACAACCTTCTCTAGCAATTCTACCAAGAGCCTGTGTTGGAAATGGGACGTCAACACCACCTTTCACTTGAATGCCTCAAGACCAAACTTGAGCACCTTTTTTAAATATTATACAATAGTGAATATTGCGGGAGTGTGTCAGATGTAGTGTCACGCATAGTCTGGACTGAGTGACCGCCAGATCCACATACAGCAGTTCCGAAAAAAAACAACCAGAACTTTGAGAAAAAGCCTGACCACGCCAATTCTCGATCCATCCACTGTCTCACCATCGCACTGAACTCAACATAAGCGTGAAAAGAGTGCCTGATCACCAGAGCCGTTCCCCCTCTTTTTCCTCCACCCCTCTGAACTTATTAACGAATGTGCCACTTCCTAACCCTTCTTCTCTCGCCTCTTCTTCCGCTCAAGCAGTGCGATGTGTTTCAAGTCGTCCTCACTGGGCTCGTAGATGTGCCAGATTGTATAATGCGGCAAGCCGCCCACCTTGAACCCCATGGCCTTGGCCAACTTGCCAAACGCCTCGGTCTCCGCATGGTTCCAGAGCGTGTGTGCCGGAAAATTCACGCCCTGTCTAAAGATCCTAGCCTTGGCAAGAATGGATACGCCTCCCACCCCGTCGAGATCCACAACCTCATCCGGGTTTCCTTCTGGGTCTCGTATGTACGCCAAGTGAACCCTGTAGGTGGGGTATTCCGCGTACCCCTCCACAATCACGTCGTCCTCGTCGAGCTTCTTCGCCAATTCTAGTGCGGGTTCCGACTCCACCCACGAGTTCAAATCGTACGGCTGCTCGCCGCCCAAGTACGTGGGAAGCGGCCGCCAAATGTTGGGCACCATGACGTCGTAGTCGAACTTCATCAAGTCCTGAATCACAGACCCAGGACACGTTTCAATGTCGACGTCACGCCAGTACACCCACGAGTGGTCTGGTCTGAGTGCGCTGGCGGTGAGCCAGTTGCGTGCACGCCCCATCAATTTTCGGCGAATTCCCTGCACTTTCACCGCGTGGCGGTCAGAGAAACCCTGGCCGATGGCCTGGCCGAAATCCTTGACGTAAATAGACACAGAGCGGAAGGGCGTGCGATAACCAGAATGGTACGATTCCGGCGAGTTGTATGCCTTTCGCACGTTCTCCATGTAGTTTTGGTCCATGTACAACTGGTAGAGCTCGTTGGTGCCCTTTACATTAGAGTTTTTCTTCGCGGCCTCCATTGCTAGCATATCGTCGGCCAACGTGCCGTTTTGGAGCGCGATCGAAAAGTCAAAGACGGTCTCCAACGTGGTGTCGCCGGGCGAGCAGTCGGAGACCAAAAAAGCAATGTCGATCAATGCGTGGTCGTAAGTGAGGTTCATAAGGTTGTGGAACGCCATGGGCAACACGTGCTCGGCGTTACGCAAGGGCATCAAAAAGAGCACCACGTCGTCCGGCGTGTCCTTTTTCGTGCCCTGGTAGTTGCCAAGGTCGTAGTACTCGACGGTCTCCTTGTACATTTTCTCCATGTGCGCGTCGTCTTCAGAACGGCTCTGCTCCGTGACGCCGTCTTTCGTCACCGTGTAAAGCTGGTACTCGTCGGTGTCGGCGGCTGGGGCCGCGTTTTTCTTCTGCGGTTTTGCGCCTGGTTGTGGCCGTCTCGACCCGTATCCACGGAGCACCACCCATAGAAATAGTAGGACTACACAGGCGATCCAGGCCGCTTTGAAAAGGCCGCGCCCGGGCCGCCGGGGCTGGAGTTTTTTCTTATAGCTGCAGGGTTAGTATTTGTGGCAACAGGGGGCTTCGGGGGAGTTTGTGGGTGTTTTTAGCCGCTCTTGAGTCTCACGCCCATAAGATCTGGGGTGCTGCAAATAGGGCGGGCCGCCGTTGTTTTTTATTTGTTGTGGCACGAAATGTACACATACATGGGCAAGTCCGAGCCACTGCGTTTGAGCGAGGGCATGGAGGTTTTTTGCAAGTGTTGGCGTTGAGGAGAGTTAGAGTTATGGTGAGGTCAAAACGACCAGGTGGAAACCAGATCTGGGTGTATGCAGGACTGGACCGTGGTCTGGGTGTGATTTTCGGTGATCGGTTCGGTATTTTGAGGATTTTTTTTCTGGATTTTGAGCTTTCTGGCCTTTATGCTTTTGGTGTTTATGGCTGATTTGAGAAGAATGACTATAGTGTTATGGTGCTAATGCTGGTGGTGTTATGTGGGTGCAGGAACTTCGACAGCTGAACAGATTTGGGTATCTTTTTTTGTTTTGTTATATCAGAATGATGGAGAGCTGAAAGGGACTGTCTACGAATATCCGGATCCTGTGAGATAGTCGGGTGAAGCCGTTTCGGGGTTTCATGGCCACGACTTTGATGATGTGATCACGCATTGAGGGTTTTATGGTGATAATAGAGAAAGACTCGTGTATTTCGAATCAGGTAGCAAGAACTGCAGATTTATATTCCTTTTCAGGATCATGCGGGTAAGTTCCACGCCATGTGTATGGAATGCATTGTTCTGGCGCTGTACACTAACAATGAAAAACATTTGTGGCTTCTCATAGAACCTTCAGAACTTATCAGCCTGATGATCGGACTTATTGCTTTTCAAAAGCGACAACTGGAAACGCTGAACCTCTAATACTTGGGCTAGGCACTTCAAGTGCTAGCAAGCGGGTTAACCCTGTCAAGTACTGGCGCAGCGTGATACTGGCTATTCAGCGCATTCATAGTGTGTTCGTAGAACTAGATGCTCAATGTGCTAATGGTCAGATCCTCCCAACTGACCTCTGCCAAGTAGGCGGGAGAAGTCGTCTATATGTCTTGTGACACCCTAGTGGAGGAAGCCTTAGACGTCTCAGAGTCCTTCGTGAGACTGATACTTCACATAGTGGCAAAGTAGACGAGATCTAGACCACTTCTTCGAGACTAAACCCGTAGGCAGGCAGCCTGGTCGCCTCCACACCCGCTGATTTCAAGCTGATTGCGCATCGACAAGGTCCAAATATCGACAAGAACTCTAATGTCTCTTTAATTCACTTGTGTCACATTATCACACTGGTCGTAGTTGTTGAAAGCCAGCTAGAACGTCGCAGAGAATGCTCAAAGTCCAGCCAAACAGTAATAAGCGTATAGGCACCTGTAAAAGACGACTCCTGACATTATCTCCCCTCTCCGTCCTTGCCACCTTACACCACCTCCTCGAGGCCGTTTTCCTCCGGTTTAAACCACTCGTTTCTCAACGTCTGCCAGCATTTCTTCGCCAAAAAGACAGCGTTCTCCTCGCTTACCCCCGACAGACCCTCGATGTATACCTTGAGTTTTGGCTCAGTCCCAGATCCTCTGCAGGTAAATCTAACTTTATCTCCGCTATTTCCCAGATTTGGAAGCTGGAGAATCGCTGTGATCATTTGGGAGCTTGAGTCCGTGGGAAGAAGAGGTTTCTTATCACTGGTGGCAGACTCGTACCCCACAGTAAGATCACGCCACTCCACGACCTGAAAATCACCAAGAAATTTAGGGTAATCGTTCTTAGCGTCATAATTTGAGCGAATGGTGGTTTCGAAAATGTGCGTTGTTTTCCGCACGTCGTCGAGCTTGTAGTACCCGTTGCACTCCTTGAACCAGCCATACTTTTGGTAGATTTGCTCCAACTTTTCTACCGCATCAGTGGTGCCACTGGAAAACCACTTTTCGTAGAGCTGCATCCACACCACGCTGGCGGAGATTCCGTCTTTGTCATTGACGAGGCCAAACATGTACCCGATGGCTTCCTCGTATCCAAAAGGCACGAAAAAACCGGCTTTTTTCAAGTCTATGGCCTTGTTTCCAATCCACTTAAAGCCTGTCAATGTATCCTGGAAGTGGCACCCGACCTTTGTGGCCATCAGCCGAAGAAGCTGTGATGAAACGGTCGAATTGACGAGATACGTATTGTGCAAATCTTCTTCTTTGGTAAGTTCCTCCACAACATAAACAGCAAAAAGAATACCAATTTCGTTACCTGTCAACTGTTTCCAGGCCCCGCTTTTCGTCTCGATCGCCACGGAAAACCGGTCTGCATCCGGATCGTTTGCCACGACCAACTTCAAGCCCTCGCTTTTCGCTTGCTTTATGGCCAAATCCAACGCCCCGGCTTCTTCCGGGTTCGGGAACCGGACAGTGGGAAACGCCGGATCCGGGTGTGCCTGTTGTGGAACAGTAGAGTAGGTCACAGAGAGATTTGAGCAGATTTTCCCGAAAATCTCCCCGCCCACACCGTGCATTGGAGTATACACGAATTTGGCGTTTATTTCCGGAAAACGCACGAGTTTCGAGAGCACGGCTTCCACGTAGGCGTGTGTGGTTTCTTCCTTGGCCCCTAGCATCTGGCCCCTGGCGACTGCAGCGGCGATATTGCCACTAATGTTCCATACCTGTTTATCGTTCCAGGGCTCGAGATTTTGCGCTATGCTTTGTGCAATTTCCGTATCGTGTGGCGGGATGATCTGGCACCCGTTTCCGTAGTACACCTTGTAGCCATTGTCCTTAGCAGGGTTGTGGGACGCAGTTACCATAACTCCAGCAGATGCACCAAAATGGTCTATGGCAAACGGCACCATGGGCGTGTGCACAAACAGGCGATCGATACTCGAGGCTTCGTCGTTTCTGGCGCTTTCTGTGCCTTTTCTCTTGGCCCCGCCCCCTGCCGTTTCCTCCGAAAGGTTCTCTACCGAACCTAAATAGTACACTTTCAAGCCGCACACCGCGGCCACGCTGGCGGTGATTTCCGCAAATCTTTGCGAGTGGTATCTGTGGTCGTATCCAATGACAATGGACGGTTCTTTTTCCGCGTTGTTCCCGCTTGTTTCCGAAAGCAAGTACTTCACAAGGCCCTGCGACGCCTGCAATATGGTGACGTCGTTCATGTGCGCAAAACCGGGCTCCATGGACGAGCGGAGACCCGCCGTGCCAAAAGCAATCCGGGGGGCCATTTTGGCCGCAAGAGCCGGGTAATTGCCTGTGTTCTGTAGCGCCCTGATCTCGCTTCTCAGTTCCTCGTTAGGGTCCACCGCGAGCCATTGCGCCACTAGCGCGTCGACGTGTTTTTTGTTTTCGGGAGAGGCCATGGTTTTATGCAGACTGCGTGTTTTGGGCGAATTCCTAGTTTTGGTTTATAGGTGTAGTGTTTCTGGCGGTGTTCTAGATCTGCTTGAGGTGGTTGCTAGCAGTATTAGTGCGAGAAAGTACGGGGAACTGCCAGTGCGGAATTGGTACAACTAGACAAAGGAAGAAAAAAGAAGGGTAGACGGAAAGTAGCAGGAAAGTCGACGGGAAGTAGAAGGGAAGTCGAAAAAGTGACAGAATGAATGTTTAATGTTTCGAAGCGGCTGAGTGGATTTGATATAATGGGTATAGAGTTGGGGTATGGTTCCAGTGGAAAGAGCAATGAACGTGGAGCGTCCACCTGTAACTAAGACGCTGCGAGCGAAGTGAGATTGCATAGGTTCCATTTCGTAACACCTTCGGGACATTGTTTACGGACTAAGGTATGTAGTGTGGGCACAGCCGCCCAACGATAAAGATGACAACTGCTTGCATGAACTTTCGCCCGTGGTTAGCGATCAATCGCTTCAATGGCCGTTGTCACCCCGAAGATCCATTTTCGCCCGCCACCGCAGAGCTCCGAAAATGTGCCGGGTTCCTTGCGTCTCCTTTTCTTGACATTAAATGGCGTTTCTAAGCCGTGTGCGTTGGGCAACGAATGACTGCAGCCGGCTGTATCGTACTGGGACTTCTAGACTCCACAAGATATCCAGAAGGTGTCGCAAACAGTCTTCCTATCTCCGATATGATTTAGTCCTTGCGGGTTGTTTCAAAATTGCAGATTCCACTTCTGTAGATCTTGCTATGTGCCTGGAGGGCAAAGAATAAAGATCCGACAGGCAATAACAGAACATACACAGAAGGCCAAGCACGCTTAAACATCTGCTGTACTATTTCTCGATCACACTCAGACAGTTGACCACCTCGCATTGCAAGGGCCTCCCCACACCCATGTTGTATCCGTCAAATCGGTGCGTTTGAAGATTTGACAAATCGTTTGGGTCTTCTTCCCTCACGCCTCGCCGGTCACCGTCAGTCCCGCTTGGTCAAGGCTTCAAACGTCTGCTCAGCCTCGGCCACCTGCGCATCAAAGGCAAATCGGTCAAAGAAGCTAACTTCATTGGCAGCATTGAACACAGCCTGCCAGTACACAAACTGGTGCTTGAACTTTTCGAGCTTCACCCTGAACCTCAGCACCTCCGTCTGGTCTGCGTGATCTGGAACTTCCACCGCCAAGAGCGCCACATTAAGCTGGACTAGCTTGCGCACCAACTCGTTGGCTACGCCCTCGGATTTATAGACCTGCAATAGTTCGGCAGCGCTTTCCATGGCATGGAAAAGCTGCTGGCAGGCCCTGAGTTTGCCCCAAAGCGGCAGGTTACCCGGAATCGCCTGGGCAAACTTGGCCTGGATATCTGCAAGAGGCTTGCTGAGTTTGTCGGCCTCGGAGGCAAACAGCGCACTGTGGAAGTGGGTCTCGCTCACGTAGCTGCGCAAGACGGCCAGAAAATAGCTCACGAGTGTCTCTGCTATTTGAGCTTGTCTAACTTTCGGTGGTTCTGTCACGTCTTTTTGCAGACCCTCAACTTGCACACTTTCGGTGTCGATCGTGTCGATTTCCGTGAGCATTGCAGTGATCGTTGCAGTGACGGGATACGTAGGACTGATATCTGAGGAAGACCTAATTGGATTTTCTGGGATGGAGGCTGCGATCGCGATCTGAGCTAAGTTGGCAGCCACGAGGCTAGCTATAATTCTCATTTGTTCGTCGATGGCAGGCAAAGTGGGAAACGGACTTCTTATAGCATGTGGGCTTTGCAGGGCAATTCGAGGGCTGTGTACTAGGCATACACGGACGAAACTACCCACGCTAGAACAGTTTCATTCCATTTTCCCGTTCCTCATACGGCCTCAGTGGGGCTGTGGTGCACCATTTCAACTGTTGGATCCCAGATGGCACTGGCCAGCAACTGCCGTGGTCATCGTGGCGTAGGGTGATATTGTGGTGCTTTTCAGCCCAGGCGTGTTTCACAACTAGGACGTTCGAAACGGCATTGCATCCCTCCTCAGTAGGATGCCTCAATGACACCAGACGTGGCCAGGTGTGTCTTCCGTGTTTGTTTGAATATAGCTGCCAGAGTCGATAAGTCAAAAAAGGCCACGCAGCTTTCAAACTTTCACGAGAGGAAAATCCAGCATTTCACTGGGTGATTCAACTAATAATCGCTTGGAAGAGTTGGCTTTCACCAAATCTTGTTCGGTACACGGGTGCTCCAAGAATCGGGCAATTGGCAGCACCTGGTTCACAATACGCAGTTCCTTGTCTGATGAAACCTTATTATTAGTTTATCACTGCATTTGCAGTATCGTGATACGTCAGCCATCTTTTACTCACCTTCCAAACATCCATGGTCATACAATAGTGTAAAGATCAGCATAACGTATACTTTGCTCACTCTGCATTGTCAAAGTATCATCAATATTACCTCCTGTAATAAAATCTTGGAATGTATGGGTTGAGTATACTATCATAAATAACGTTATATCAGCTTTTGTATATTTTAGGAACATCAGTTTTAGAAAAACGTGTATATTTAACACAAAAGAACTAATGATAAAACTATTCAGGTTCTATCAGATGAACCTGTTTTCGTACAAGTGTTCTGGTACCTGAGTTAATACCTCTTCCAACAGGGTTTTGACTCCGAATTACTGCTTGAGACTCCCACCTGTGAAACAATGCAAATGGATTTCGGGTGATCGTAGAAACCGTGTTTAAATCTTGAGAAATGTCTGGAATTCTTCGCAACGTGGAGATTTTGGGACTCCATGTAAGAAACGAGATGGTAATTAAACATGGAAAAGAGGTTTAAAAGAACCCCGTTTTTTTTCAATCAACTCCATTCTTGGATTCCTAAGTAGACACTGAGGTAGTCTCTATATCTATTTTCACAGTCCATAGTAGTGACCCCAAATAGAGACATCTGTTAAAGCATTTTTCGGAAAGCCCAAAACACATATCCTATCTTAGTGAAGAGCACACCTTCAGTTGGACCGATTCACCGTCGAGTGCTCGACCCAATCACTCGTCGTGGCCCACGTTCTCTCCCTACACGCTTCAGCCATTACCTCTATGACTTCCCGTGTTTTCCCATCCATCTCCCTCCATTTTCAACTCCTCGAGTGTTCTCTCGGCCTTTATAAACTCACCTTCAAGGACGATCCGCACACTGAGAGGCACCTTTGGCAAGTAGCTATACATCTTCGCCCACGAGTCCAAAATACGGGAGAACCCCAGCACCGTCTCCCGAAAGCTCTCGCTTTGAGAATCAGCTTTTCCGCTGGAATCGTACATCTTGAGAAGGCGTACATTGAGCTGGACCAAGTTTCGCACCAAGCGTGGTGCTGTGCCTCCAGTAGAATAGAAGTTTAGATAGGGCACAGCAGCGGCCATGGCACTGAACATTTGGCGGGCAAAAGTGACTTTTTTCAAGAGCACGTGATTATACGGAAACACTTGCGAGATCCAGAGGCTGAGGTGGGCGACTTGGGTCCGTAGGAGGTGTTCCTTTGTTTCAAACTGCTTGGCAGCAAAATCGGACTCATGGATGTGAGATCTCAAGAATGCAATGAGCCACTCCACCAGTTCTTCTGCGTTTTTGGTGGTGTTTTGGAACGTGATGATGTTTCGGTTCTCGGTGTCGTTCACAGAGACGTTTTTCTCGGGAACCTGAGTGATTAGTTGTGTCAGTATAAGCTGCGTAGATTCGGCTGCGCAGGCTGCGCTACAGAAAATTGCAGCCACTGCCAGAGGGCGATTCACTTTCATTTCCAGGACTTTAGGACCTTCAGAGAAAGCAGGAAGCGGCGAAGGAGTAGTTAGAGGCCTGTTCATTTTATAGCTTGTTCTGCTTGGAAACTTAGTGTGTGAAACAGTGCATGCAGCAGTGTCACGAGTTCAGTCTGTGCGTTCCAAGCGTTGAAACTGGAGATAAGCTCGAAAGAGGAATCAAACACGCTTGCCAATTCGATTCATCTTTGAGCACAGCGTCTCCATAGTTTAGCCCTGTCTTACGGTTTTCTTTCGTCCCCATGCACAGGCATTAGAGAACTCGCCAACGACAAAATATCGATGGAAGGGACATTGTGTGGTGCACCGTTGGAATGGTATAATTGAGGGGGGATTGTGGCTTTGCCTGGAGCTTTGGAACAGGATCCCGAAACACAGTCAACACCTCGTGAACGGTGGTCAAGTAGGCCCATTCTTCGGTGCCGATCTCTACATTGTGTGCTAACGGGTGTCCAAAAGGTCGAATATCACCTCAGTGGTAGAAACATGGTAGATCCTTCTGTACGTCGAGGGCCACCCTGAGAGGTCGGCTCCCTTGATGTCTGGGCTTTGGAATTCCTAGGCATACCTCACTCAACTTCAGAGCTGAAAGCATTTCATGTCATGGTGGAGTTTTTAGGACGGCTTGGTGTATCTTATTCGACAAGGATTTCAGGCCCCTAAAACAATCCTGGAATTATGCGTTCCCACTCGCAAAGCCCACCAAAGACGTGGAAAACTTCTGTTCTCTTTTGCCGGATAAACGTGTAGCGCATGAACGCTCAAGAAAGAAACCAATTTCTTACAACAGTCGACTCCAAATGTGCCAACGCCACGTGGTGGAACCCTCCTCTCGTAACCGCATATACTTTTCGTCAAAGTCAAATCATGTGGTTCTTTTCGAGGCCCTTGCTCCCACATATGTCCTCAGATGGATCCGAGTAGCTTCCTGCCAACAATGGTCAATAGTACAAGCAAGCTCGACCGCCTGAAAACTGCTGTCTTTCAAAATACTTGGGGATCAACGTACGGATGAGCACAACGCACACCGTATGTGCATTCCGTGCCACGATGAGGCATTTCGGAATGGCTTCCAGGTGAACATATTATTTTGATTACAGCGGGGGCTATTTATTCAGGCGGCAACGCAACGCTTTCTGAGAATCGCTTCTTCCTAAAACGGACACTCACGGGTGGCCACTGCTTAAAATCGAGTGGTTGGTACCCTTTTAGTTAATGGGTGCAAAGGAAGCAGTGGTTTCAAGCGAGCATTCTCCACGTCTGTTTCATGGAACAAATATGCGCATTATTTAACTCGAGTTGACTCTATGGTGGTACAAGATTCAGACGACCTGCTGGCCCAATCTAGTGAGGCTGGAGTAGACGTGGATGAGGAAATACGGGGCAGTTGTGATGGTACTCTGGATACTATGGCAAATCACATTTCAACTAGCAGAACTTTGGGACGACTTGATGAATCCAGGAGATTGAGCTCTTTGGTTCCATCAGTTGAGCACCGTGCGATTATGTCACCTGGTGCTGTAAGAATAAGTAGGAGAATGCATTCGTCTAACTCTGGTGCATCACGGCAGCGACTGAAATGCGGCTTTCTAATCGAGAGCTGGACCAAGAAATATCAATTCAAATGGGTATGTATCTGTTACAGGGACTGGCAGTCAGCGTAGAAAGAGTAAGACCTAACTTAGAGATCGCAAACAGTACTATCCAGATGCACGGCTCAGATGGAGGGCCGTGTTTTTAGATTAAGTTTGATCGACTAACGGAAAACAACGAGGTGTATTGACCCACCTCAAGGGAAGGAATGGCACAATAAAAACAAAGCCACGGAACAGACGAACAAAAGTTGAAATATGTCCCTTGCGAGAAATCAAAGGCGCCGTAGCTAGCCGGATCAACCAGTACTTACGTCACGTTTACGCGATACAGTTGCACGAGTCATGCGGTTGTGGATAATGATTCCCGAGCAGACAAGGAATCCATATGGTTTGCTGAAACACGAGAAACCCATACAGGCCGAATGTTCGCTTTGGGCGACGGCCAGCTTTCACCCGTCCGTGCTCTCAGGATATAAACAGCTAAGCAGAACACCAACTTACTTCAAGGTTCTAGGGATCTACGGCCAGTCCAAGTATCCTGTCCTACTTCCTGTGACATTACGACCTCTGCCATGCCCTAAATCTCTCCTTAGCTATCACTATAGGTCCACGCTGGGTCCACACAAGGCACCGATCGACTCCCCCATTCCCTTCAGATCTCCTATGTCAACACGAGTTCATAGGATGCGATAGCATCGCCCAACAACCCCGCAATTGTGACTGTTCCCGCCTTCTGCACCTCTTCCGCCCCAGAGCGCACCACCACGCTATGGAGCGCACCGCAGTCTTCCACGTGCACGTTTTCCAGCCATTTCTTGCCTTTCTTGGCGTACAAATGAACACGCAATTTTCCCTCGTTTTTGTCACAGGTGACCAAAACCTGGCACGAGGGGTCGATGGCAAACTCGGAGTTGTCACACACGGGAAACGCGTGAACTAGTGTGCTTTTTCTCAAGTCGTAGATCATCACTGCACTCTCGCCCTTCTCGCTCTGTCCACTGACGAAAAGCCAGTACCCGTTGTGGCCAAATTTGATGGAGTTCACAGCAACGAAGTCCGTGTCGATCGAAGAAACTACAGCAAACGTGGTCAAGTCGATAATGTCCACCTTGCCCGGCTGGGCCAAACCAAGTAGCGCACCGTCCACGTGGATATCAGCACGCACTTTGGCGTCGATTTCTGCAGAGTGAAACACCCGTTCTGTGCCAGCCACCACCCACTGCTTATCTGTGATTGCCACAAAATAGGGCTCACTAGGGTGTGTTATCAATTGGCGGACATTTCCGACGGCAATATCGTGGGATTCTCCGGTGCTGAGAATCTGCACTTTTTCGTCATCTATCCCCACGGGAATGGCACTACCGGACTCGTTGAGAAACGCAACGGCGGCGAATTTCGATGCCTTTTCATTATTAGGGAGACAGAGCGTGCCAAAATCGCCGGCGACGACCATCTGTAGACCCTTGGAGTCCGTGACAAGTATTTTGGGCTGTGAAACAGGTAGTTTTTCCTCTTTTTTCGCGAGTGAAACGCCAGATTTGAGTGTCACTGGCAACGACACTTTCGCCTGCTTGTGCCACGCAAAAAGGGACTCGCGTGCCAGCGAGATCCGCGACGCAAAGTCGTCCAGGCCCGTTGTGTCGCTATTTTGGCCGTTTTCGGCCGTGCTTTGGCCGTTTTTCTCGCTTTTTTCGGCTCCCCGGGTGCCAAAAGACTCAGCAATCTGCTGGAGTGCGCTCTGGGCCTCCTCCTTTTCACGCGTGGCTTTTGCGGCGACCCGAACGGCCGCGTCATACTTATATAGTGCAAGACTCAACTCCTCACGCGTGCTATGGAGCTGTTTTTTTAGCGTGAACACCTCCAAAGCCAAGGCGTCCCACTCGTTTTGGAACGCTGCGAGCATTGTGGGAATCGAGTTATATTCCACCGGTTTTGGTGGCGAAATGACGGGGATTCCAGCGCTTCGAACCGTGATAAGTTCTTCGGGCAGCAACGGCTCGTCGTTTAGGGGGTCTTTCCCGGAAGTGGCCACATAGGTTAGCGCGAGCTTTCTGTCGAATATCCCGCCGCTTTTGGGCAGGATGACGGGGTCGTTTGTCTCGTTTCCAGAGATAGAACAAAGCATGGTAGACAGTATGGAGTGCTCTGGGGTCACGTGAACACAGGCGGATGTGGCTGAAATTGGCTGTTTTTTTTCAGGGTGGTCAAGGGCACTCGGACGACGGTATAGGGGCGCTTTGGGGTGTCTTTTCCTGTGTTGGTGCCGCTTTCGTTGTGGGTGTAAGAGCCTCTTGTTGTGCGATGGAGTACTTCAGACTGAGTGCGCACTGTGCAGTTGGAGAGAAATTGGAGATTGGATAGGGCGTTTTATTTTGCATTTTTGTTTTTATTTTAGGAGATATATTAGATATATATTTTTTAAGAAAGGTCTTTATTGGATGTTGGTTTTGACTTATTCTTTAATCTCTGATAGCTTCTAGCTTTACCCTATTTTTCTTTGGTGGTACGCACTGGTTGGGCGAACTTTCTGATATTCCATAACTAATTTGAGGCCATCCTCAATTGCGTCTTTCAAATAAATAGTAACATCTTGATGTGTGTTTTGGTCTGAGTCGAACAGCTGCTGTGGTTTGGTCAGAACCTCCCTCAGAAACACTTTTCGGTGCCTCTTTTCGACACTCAATGCGGTATAAGCAAGATAGTTGAATCTTGCCCATTAGAATAGTTGACTATTCTTCTTTTTTTAAATGTTGTCTTTGGATTCGGGTACAGATTCACTGACTATACGATAAAGGTTGGCATTCCAGAACAGAAGTTGGCAGTCAGAATGTTTCGATTCTATGATTGCATAGGTCTACCTCCGTTGTCACCCTTATTGGAAGCTTGTGTCTACTGGATCCCTAACGATCATATTCGGGATTTGCCATCTGCTAGCACATCTCTCATTGCTTGCTTTCTCGAAAATCCTGCACTCCATCACCCCTTATGGTCGTACCGCATCTCTGGCTCCTCTCTTCCTCGTCTCCGCTCTGGATGGAAGCAACCGCAGCAGTAGCCAATGATGCTGAAAACAAGGAACAACAACGCCGACACTGCGGCACACCACGCAAATGCGTAAAAATCAATGGACAAATAACTCTTAGCCCCGAAAGTTTCGAGGTTCTCGTTCACAACTTTCCGCACGTACATGTAGACCCCAGTCGTTAGCCCGGAGCCTATAATCACTATCAAAAACACGAAGAACATAAGCAAGAAATTGCAGCAGGACAAGAACGAATTCTGTGGGGAGCAGAAGATTCCCACGAGCTGGAAAACAAGCGATATGAATGCCAAACACGCGCCCGCGAAAAGAAGCGAGAACCCCGCGATGGTCGCCCGGTTGAGCAAGCCAAGGTACTCCTTCAAATTTCCAGGTAGCCCCAAGTTATCGTACGTCAACGAGGAAGTCACAGTGACCAATTCCGCGATATACGAGTCGGTCAACCCGTGAGTCAAGTTCGACAAACCGTCACCATAGGCTTTGATTTGTCCCAACATCTCGTGCTTGATAAGCGCCAAAGGGTCCATTTTGTAGCCGAACTTTGGGGGCGAGCAGTACGTGTAATTGACCTTGTTGTTCCGGAATTGTTTGCCTAGCTCACCAAGGTCCCCAATATCCTCAACGTCTCCCTTGAGATTGCCTTTGCAGTATCCGTAGAACCCCACAGAATACATGTCTGAAAGTCCCAAATCAGACGGCTTGGCAGATTCTGCGATATTTTCGAGCACCGAGGAAAGATCGCCGGTGACCGCCGAAAGAAGAGTCGCAATGGAGTCTGGGATCGAGGCGGTGGAAGCAAAAGCCTTGGCCTCAGAAAGCAAGCTGCTCGTGTCAGCATTCGATATAGCACCCGCCAAAGCTGATGTAGGAATGCCATACTGTGAAGCTGCTGAAGCGAGGGCGGAGTTTTCGCCGCCACTGCCGCCAAGAATATCACCAGCAAGGGACGAGAATCCTGTGACCAACGCCGTCAATGAAGAAAGATCGACGTCTCTTTCGTTCAATGTTTTCGTTGGCTCTAGTTGCACATCGTCTTCGCCCAACTGTACGCCCAGCAATTCACGCTTCGAAACGGAACTATCGGCAAAAACCGTGGAGAGATTCAAGTTTGAAAGCTGGAAACTGATGAGGTAGTTGTTGGTAAGATAGCTCTCATTTTTGTAAGATCCCACGAGAGACCACGCCAGTAGCACTATGGTTGCAACGGTGAAGAATAACACTAGAAGTCGGAAAAACATTAATAAGGGTTATTCGTTTGGATGAGATGGTTTCAATGGATAAGTGCAGAAGTTTGCGAATGATTACGCCGTTTTCAGGATCTCGGATAAACGGCTGATAAATCTGATGTTGACCCTAGGTATTGACGGGATGTGTCCTATAAGTCTATCTTTAGCCTGTCCCAATTTAAAAAAAGTGAAAGAAAGGGGGCATTTGAAATCCTCGTTGTAAAACGCAACATTCACCAAAGGCGATGCCAAGCGTGATGCGTTTTTAATGCACAATTGCTACTTACGCACAGGGCCAGCATGGTGTTGACTCCTCAGCCTCAGTGCTATTTTTGGACGCGTAAGTGCGCGCATGAGGCCGTTTTTCCCAAACAGGGAACACGCTCATTCAATGACGTAAACCGCAGTTAGCCGTAAGGCTGAGCATGAGTACCCAGTGAAATGAATGAATTTTTAAATTGCAACACGTAAGCAGAAACTCACCGTGGCTGAGGCTAGAGCTGACCGCGTGATGGTTGGCAATGCTATCTTAGCAATGCTATTTTTAGTTTCAGTTCGTGTTCAGGCTGGGTGTCAGAATTGCTAATCACCGCCAATAAATCTCAGAACGCCAATGGACAGATTCATATTCACCCGTCCATATTGTCCAACTCGTCAAGTAGCTCTTTTTCGAGCTCGTCCATATCGTCGAACTCGTCCACACCAGTCTGAACCTCCAAGGCCTCTGTCTTTCTTTTCTTGGGTTTAGTCTCTGTTTCTGAAAATTCGCTATCTTCGTCCGACTCAACGGCCTTTCTTTTCTGGCGGGCTTCGCTCATTATGCCCTTAAGAAAGGATGACCCACTTGGCTGTGTCGGAGCCTGGTCCTCGTCTGAGTCCTCTTCTTCGTCATCGTCTTCAATATCGTCCGCGTCGTCGTCGCTCAAGCCGGCAAGGAAATCGTCCACTTCCGCGCTGGCGTCATTGAAATCGTACTCCTCGAGCGATGAAAGCGAGTCCTCGCGCGGGCGTCTCTTCTGGCCTATTCCACGGCTCTGAGCCCGCTGCTTTTGTGCCTCGAGTGCCTTGTAATACTTGTCCACGTCAACCTGCGGGACAAACCACTCCTTTTCCGGAAGGTCGATCACGTAGTCGTCCTCGGCGACCTTGGTCCACAGGCTCAAACACGCAAACAACCAGTCTGGACTCACGATTCGTACTGTCGGGATAGTTTTTTTTGCAACGCGGACCTTGAGCGTGAGCCCCGGACTCTCTGCCACGGAATTCGGGTCGCGGCACACCACGTGCGTGACTTCCGGGACCACCTCTTTAACAACCCGGACGCCAAACTGGCGGCACCAAATGACAATATCGGCATTGTCGATGTTCAATCCCAACGGTAGAATGCCGGAGAACAACACCACCACGCCTTCAAGACACCCCTGCTTAAGTCGCGGGATGATCGACGTGAGATCTGGCCTTGGAATTGCCTTATTTGTGCTGTACTCGGCAAAAAGCCGGAAATATTCCGCGTGGATGTTCTCCAACGCGCTCTGGAGTGTAGTAAGCTCAGTGTCGTCATCGCGAAGAAGGTGCTCCTCGTCCTCGCCGTCACTCTCTGGCGCTGGCGTCTCGTGTTCGTGGATGATTTTGTCCAAATTGTGCTGTAGTTTAGCGAGCGGGCGGTCGTGCTGCTGCTGCTCGACGAGCTGGCTGCGTGTCATCAGCTGCTCCATGAGAAGGTCCTTGTTGTCCTCGCCGCCGCCGAGGCGGAGCATTCTGTCGACCGGGGACGCGTTTTCAGGCAGGCTTTCGAGCAGATTTTCAGAAGAGTTTTCGGAAGAGTTTTTAGAATCGGGCGATGGGTTGTCATCGGCAGCTTGGGAGCCTTTGTCTGCTTTCCCATCTTCGACAATCTCCTCCGAGCCATTTTCCAACGCCTCTAGTCGCGCAATCGTCTTTCCCCGCTTGGAAGGGCCCAAAAGTTGGCCATTTTTCTTGGGTAAAAAGCTCAGGTTGATATCGCCAATGCCCACAAAGAAGTCGTAGGGCACCACCTTGATCAAGTTGCTCTCCCACTGCCAAACGTCGCCACGGTCGTCGATAATCACCACCATCAGCTGGTCCACCGGAAATAGCCGTTTTAGGTTCTTGTGTGTGAGCAGCCCGCTCTCGTCGCGGCTGAGAATACGGTCGCTGAAGTACTTGCCGCTGGGGTCGATGATCTGCGCTATCGCCAAGGCGTAATTACGCGTGGCCATCGTGTAGATGTGGAGCTCATATAATTCACTAGCACGTTGGAGAAACAGTTCCAAACCGGGCCGCAACTTCACGTAGTACCAGCACTTGTTGGGCGGCGGTTTCGGCCCGGTCCAGTCGGGCGGGAGCACGGGCTCCTCCTCCAAAGCAAAAGAACGGACATCTTTTACGTAGGGGTAATTTGGATTCAGCAAGTCCCGCTGCCATTCGCCCACAGTAGGATCCACGGTGGCGTGGATCACGGTCTGGTCCAAGTCCACGACCAAAATGAGCTTTTTGTCGGCGGCCAATTTATCTGTGGCCAGCTTTTCGATTTTCGCTGCCTCGTCTTTGGATACTCTGAGGCCAGTGTTATCATGTGCCATCGATATCGTGGCACGGTCCTCGTAGGTGTAGCCCGAGTAGTCCTTTTCGTCCTCGACGGCCTTGCCGCAAAGTGCACAAAGCCCGCCATATTGCACGGTATGGGTGCACATTTCTCTAATCACATACAACTCCACTCCAGAATGGGCGATTTCCTCGTGGGGGTGGATTTGCACGGACACGACCTCACCTTCAATCGGCGACTCGAAACTGCCAATGCGCTCCACGCGGACTTTCTTCGGGTTTTGCTCGGTCGAAAGGGGGTCGTCTTGGTAGTCCCAATACCGATAATGAAATAGAGGCGCGTGTTTTTTGACCTTATCTCCGGCCACACAGAGCACGCTGCTCACGGTCACGGGGAAGGGCACCGACGGGGGTAGGCATACGCTGGTCATGTGGTCAAAGCCGGATTTTGCGGCGGGAAAAACGTAGAAAAGATGGGTATCTGGCGCTTTTTGGTGCACTGGCAGGTATCCTAATTGGGCGCTTAGGGTGTGATTTTGGCCAGGACACAATTTGGATGGCGTACTAAACGTATCTGTAAAATGTAGTGCTGTTTTGATAGGGTTGTTCTCTATTCAGAGCGCAATTGATAGGGTAGCAGAGGTAGAAGTAGCGCCGTCTTCTTGAGAAGTGACAGTGGCTGTGGTGTACGGGTTTATGTATCAGGCCAACGGAATGTGGTTCCCCGGCCGGGGTTGCGTTTTCTGATTACGTTTACCTTGGTTTTCTGTTGGTGGTTTATGTTTAGTCTGTCAAGCCGAGTTTCGATGTTTTACGAAAAGTGGATGCGGTGTGGTTTGTCTGTTTAAGGTTGTTTGTTTGTTTGGCTCGCGCACCGCAGTGGGTACAGTATGGGTGGATGACAAAGCTATGTGAGATCTGGAAATGAGAAATCTTCAAAAACGGTATTTTTTTTCGTTTTCGAAGTGCTCGTGCTGGGCCAACCTGGTTTTGGCCTGCTCCAGATGTAGGCCGTGTATGTGGGCAGTATCAAGGCATGCTGAATTGGGCTGGAGGTTGACCTCCATGCTGGGTGTATAATATGTTCGTCGCCGTGTCTAGGTTTTCCTGACTTTCTTGGTTCTGTTTTGTCGAATGATGTTGGCACCTGTCGATGCTTCAAGCAAGTCATTTCACCCGTTGGCCATATGTATCCGACGGCATGTTCAGCAACACTCGCACACTTCCAACTAAAAGGTGCAGCTCTCTTTTGAATCTCGATGGTAGTGCTCTTTTCCCTCACCGTAGTCCCGTCCATGCAAGCGAAAATTCCACCCATCGCCATGCCTGAATACTACGGTGACAGAACTCGTTTGACACGAATCATTGTTCTCCTCGGACGTCCCGTTCGTCGCCTGCGTCCTCAGAATCTTCGTATCGTTTAATCTCTTTCAACGGTGAGCGGCTCAACCAAAAACAGCATTTCGTATCTTACTCCATCGCCTACTCGATGTCCTCCAAATCATCCTCCTCTGACTCCTCCGAGCCTAGATCGCCCCACAGAACGTGTGCAGAAGGGTCCTTAGTGACCGGTGGTGGAACTGGTGTATGGGTCTCTCCAGAGGGTAAATCCCCTCCGAAAAGCCCATCTCTTTCTCCGTCCAACTCCCCATAGTGCTGATTGTGCTGACTGGTCAAGGCGTCTTCCTCTAGTCCGAAATGCTGCTCGAGCTCGTCCTCGATGTCGTTATCGTTATCTGAAAGATCTTCAATGTCGCTTTCGTGGATCTGGGTGTCAGCAAGCGTTTTGAGTGGAGCTTTTCCAGCAACTTGCCCCGATTGCGGACGGTCCGAGGAGTCTCCCATGGAAAAGTCGGGGAAATCGGAGTTTTCTGAGATCTCGTTGGAGTCTACATTTGGGCCACTTTTCCCAAGAATTCCCCCGTTTTCTCCATTTCCATCGTCTTCCCCATTTCGCCCAATTCCGTCATTTTCCCCAGTTTCATCCCCAAAGTCCAACTCCTTGCGCGTCTCGAACATCTCCTCGTCACTGTCGTCCAGAATATTGGCGGCAGGATTGAACGCAAACCCAAACTCAAAGGCACCGTTTTCCTCCTGTTGTTCTTCCTGGCGCCTGCGGCGGGCCTCGGCGATTTCGGCGAGTTTCCGCTGTTTTTTCTGCTCCGCCACACGCGTGGCCTTGATCACCTTCTTGAACGCCAATTCCAGAATATTAGCAAAATACGCGGTATCGTCTTTTGTAGGAGGTGCTGACGCATATGGAGAAAATAGGGTCTCTGCTTTTAGAAACACGTTTTCTTTTCTGAGTTTGCGTCTTCTGTCCATTTCGACCGAATGGCGTTGTCTGGCCCTGTGCCGTTTCCGCGCATACTCGACAAAATCGAATTCCTTTCCGGTGGGGGCGGTTTCAGGCACCTTCTGGGAAACGTGGTCTTGTTCCACTTTTTCGTCATCCTTTTCTTCTTGATCGTTTTCCTGTTTTTTCCCGTTTTTCTCCGCTTCCTTATCCTCTGGGACGTCTATATCTGTTCCTGCTTTATCTCCCAGCGGACTCATGATCTCCTCCATAACGCTCTCAGCGTCCGAAAACACCAACTGCTCCAAATCCTGCTCGAGGGTTTTTCGCCACCGCCGCTCGTCGTCGTCGATCAACTTATATAAGGACGCCTCATTGAGTCTCGATTCCTCCGCCATTTTGAGTTTGATTTCCTTTAAGTCCCTCGTGGTTTTCATATAATTGCCCGTCAGTGTAAACGTGAAATCAGGAGGCAAATCGGGCAAATACTCGGGGATGTAAGTCCGCGGTTTGGCCTGGCGAGGCACCAACGCTGCGATTTCGTGCTGTTCATTTGCGTGAAACACTAGCGACGGGTCGTCTTTTTCTAGGGTATAGTTGCCCGCGTGGTACTCTCGTAGAAGGCCCTCCAAGTCGGTTGAGATTTTGGCAGCATGTGCTTTTGTATGCGAATCTAGCCGCCGGGTACGTAGATACTCAATGTATAGCTCTGAGGGTGTCACGTGCTGTGCTGAAAGACACATTTCTAGGTCGGCGATGCCCGGTTTGTGGTGTCTCTGTACCTCGGTGAGTTTGTGCAAATTGTCGACAAAATGGCCCATGAATTGCACGGTTAAATTGGTCACTTCTTGGAGAAACTCTGCCGAGAATTTAGGGTTGTGTTTTCCGGTGGCGATCGTGAGGCCCACGAGTTTGCGGAGCTGGAAATGGACTGGATCGGCATATTTATCTGAGGATAGCGGAGCATTTACCGCGTTTTTGTGTGGTCCTAGCCGCCTTTCGGTGGGGTCTATATAGTCAGTCACTATGGCCTGCAGAGAGGTGTTTTCACCAGGCGTTTTCTCGGCGGAATCGGGCGTGTTTTTGCCGCTTCTTGACGATGATGTACTTTCCGACACTGAATTTTCCGGATTGGTCAGTTTGGGTGTATCTGCCATGGTCCTGAGAGAGTCAGCGTAGATTGTATTCTTGGGTGTAGTAGTTACGGTGCGTACTTGAGTGTTGCGACTGGTGATGTTTCGGTGCGCGCACGACCACACCAGACCAATTGGTCACAACTGGTTTTTAGAGTCCGGAAAACTCGTGTTTGGTGTGTCTTGACTATGTAGTGTGCGTTAATTATCGCTTAGTGTAATATATATGAGACACCCCCGCTGGCCCCCTCGCCCTCTCCAGTCCAACTTCTCAGAATCCGCCAGACAATAAGAACTCGAGCGCGCCCTGCACGTTGCCGCCGCTTCTGCGCAACGCGGCCACGTTCTGCTCGAAGTTCGAGAACCCCATCTCGTTGAGCTGTGCCAATTGCGACTCATACTTCTCCTCGGGCGGTCTGTTGTCCACCGGAGCCGCCGCCTGGCTGCCCCCGAGCCCGCCGAGCAGGAACGGGTTGAACCCGGGCGCGCCGCTGCCGAACATGTTCAGCAAGGGGTTGGCTCCGGGCGCATTGGCACCAGTAGAGCCTTCAGCACCAGCACCACCGGCAGATCCGTCCTCGACAGTGGGGTTAGAACCCGGCGCAGGAAAAGCCGACTCGCTGTTGCCGCCAGCCCCTCCGAGCGCGCCCAAACCGCCCATTCCTCCTAGTCCGCCCAAACCACCACCGGCCTGTGCCGCGCGGCCCATGCTCATCATCGAGCGCAAGCTCTCCGGGTTCGCCATCATCTCGCGGAACATCGGGCGCAACATCTGGCGCGCCTCGGGGCCCATGCCGCGCAACTGCGGGTTCTGGTCGATCATCATGTCCAACATCCGCGGGTCCAGCAACAACGCGTTCATCTGCTCCTGGAACATTGGGTTTTGCATGATCGTGTCGAGTTGCTCCGGGTCCGGGAACGCGCCCATGCCGCCGTCGGGGCCGAACATCGACGCGGAGGGGAGTTGTGTGTACCCGGCGTAACGGGCGCCGGTCAAATCGGCCAAGGGGTTGAACAGGCCCTGACCGGCGGCTATGTTGGAAGGCACGGCGCCCGCGGAGCCGGCAGAGCCCGCGTTGGTGGACGCGCTGGCGCTGGCGCCCGTGTTCGTGGCAGAAGTGGAGCCGGCAGCAGCAGCCCCTGGATTAGCCGCTGGTGTTTGTGCACGTGCCTTGGCCGCCGAGCTCTTGACTAGGTGGATGCTGTGGTCGTTCTGGATTTTGTAGAACGCTACTGTTTCTGTGTCCTTCAACACTTTGCCGCTATAGATCAACCGCTGGTGTTCCGGTGCGACGTCGGCCGTGGCGGAGATGATTGTCTTCAAATCCTCGATGGTGGATTCCGTGTCGACCTCAACGTCGTATTTCTTATCGCCGGATGACTTGATTTTTATCGAGATTACGGGCATTGTGGCGGCAATATGGGGCGTGGAGAAGTGCTGGAAAAGAGTAGAAGTAGTGAGAAGGTAGAGCATGTGGAGGAGTGTTTGGTGCTGCGCGCTGGTGGCGAGCTGTATGCAGGTCTGGCCTGGCTGCCAGCAGATAAGGGCAGAGAGAATACTGGGTGTGTTAAAAAAAATGAAAATGGGGTGTTTTGTTGAAACTTGCGGTCTGTTTGATTTTGGAATTGCGGCGCGGAAACTGGAGGTTGTAGTAATCAAAGGTCATGTCGCAGGTATCGCAGGTCTTGCTGTAGATACATGATATAGATAAGAATTTCGTCGGGGGTTTGGATCTTTGGCACTTTTACGTTTTGTGGGTTAAGACAGCTTTTGCTTTGAGCTTAAGTAGCAGAAGTAGGGCGATACAAAGAGAGATATCGTTAATTGGCAAGTTGGGCAAATATATCGGGTGCAAAACGTTGGGTCTGATTCCGCACCCAGTTGTACGCTATTCAATACATTATCTATTGGGACTTCTATTAATTTTACATAGCAGAAATGATCCACCATTTTTGGCTAATCTTGCCAATATCTTGGATTCGAATATTCTCGTGTGTTCGAACACAGCTTGTTCAAGTCAGACTAATACATTGAAGGACGCAATGAGAAAGACCAGCATGGATCAAGACAGGCGCTTTCTGCGAAAATCCCCAACTTGCTCCCAAAGGTGGCCTCGCACTTGGTCACAAGATTTGATGTTGAATCGGGAATGGGCGACACGGGTTAGCACGGCGCAGAGTACGTAAGTGGGATAGCCTCCATGTTAGGTTCGAGACAACTCCCCAATTTATTGGGTAGTCTCCTTTCCCTCTGGGGCTTTCAAGCATTGGAGGTGGGAAAGCCAGTTATATTCAGAGTCTGAGCATAAGTTTCACATGGTTGGGAGACACTCGGTTTGCACTGGTTTGGCCAAAACCGAGTTTTAACCTTTGAAGTTAAGTGCTGACCACTTTTCGCTTTGAACACACTCACGTCACCCTCGAAGGTTGAGACACAGGCACTGTTAGTATCGCACTTTTGTTCTTATCATTCGTCCGTTCTTCTCGTTTCGTTCACTGGAAGTATGCTCATTCCCAATCTACAATAAGTACTTCTGTCAAACTAAGAATGGTTTTCTTAAGTGTACTCTCTACTGCTCCACGAGAGTCAATGACAAAAAGCGAAAGCTACTATAGTGTAAGTTCAAGGCTAAGTTGTAAATTTGGGTCGAGCCAGAAGCAGGAAAGTACAACAAGCAGCAGGAAGGACAGCAAGAAGCCAGGCTGATACCTTTACTTCGGGCTACTTCTCCGCCATCCTGGTGGGCTCTTGCACTTCGATCCATCTCGTTAATTCAAACCGTTCAGGGTCAAAGACAACGAATCTGAAGCAGCCAAAAGCAGCCAAAGTATGCTGACATCCTTCATAACCTTTCACATTGATCGACTATTTGCCGATTTCCCGTTTTCATCCGTACCCTTATCCCAGTAGGCTTAGTGTCTGGAAAGCGTTTCATTAGTTCATGAACACCCCAATATCACACCTTTCTTTTTGAAACACCTTTACACTTTGCATTCATCCAGTCGACGATCGAAAATCTTACATAAGCACTCATAGAAGTAAGCTGCTCCTCCCATTCAATGCCAGAGCCCTTCTAGAAGACCCCTCTCTTATTTACCATCATGGTACCCAGAAAGTACATTGTGAATCCACTGATAACACTAGTAAATGAGTAGAATATGTACTATCGGGACTATCTAATAACTTCATACAGCAATCGCTCATGCCAAAAAAGTCCAACAGCCTCTTCCAACGTCCTTTAAACCCACCCTTATGAATAGCATACATTGCAAAACACCTAACTAATTCCTTGACAACCATCATTACCCACTAAACCTCTCAATAAGTAACTACTAGCAACATAGTAAACCATCTAATCATTATCGTTAATTAAAACGTCTAAACCCCCGAAGAACTAAAATCCCCTCACCGCTTCACCTCCACCTTGCACCCACAGTTGAGACACCCGTAAGCCTGCTCACCGTCCTCAAATGTGGTTTTTCCCTTGCTCTGCATCAACGCCCACTCTCCTTTGGCTGGAATTTTCTTACACTCCGAGTTGAGGCATCTGGCCGCCGTTTTCTTGTACCGCAACCCGCACGAGTTGCAAAGCTGGCCCTCCAGTGTGCTCCACGATGGTCTCCAGCAAGGGGACTGGTCAGACCCGCAGGAAATACACACACGCGGAAGATTTTGCGCAATTCTGGGAGGGGACTTCATCAACTCGGATCTGGTCTTGTTTTTCACCGACGGCGGCGTGATCGGGATGAACCGGGTGCGTTGTGCGGAGGATTTGTCGTTTTGCGGAGAAGAGGGCGAAATCTCAAACGACTGTTCGGGTGTGGCATACGGGAATCGGCCAATCCCGGGCATATGTGGCGACAGCGGCACGTGACGGCACTGGCTTTCCGACGAGTAGCCAGCATACTGCGGACTTGTAGGGCGGTCCTGGCGCACTCTGGGGTCCATGGGCAAATCGTGAAATGGCTCCTGATGACTGTATTGGACGGGTTCAGTGGTCACTTTGGGCATCTCGCCAGCAGGTCTCGAAAGCAGCACGAGCGACTGGGCCAACTCCAAGTATTCCGGGAACTTTTCCACGTCGTAGAGGTATGTTTTGTTCAAGTAGGTGTAGTTGGACTCGTATGGAAAGTTGATTTTGCGCTGCGCAAACGTGGGCAACGCCTTGGAACTCACACGAGAGTCGAAGCACGGCTTGACCATTTTGCCCAATTCGTGGATGGACGGGAGTTTGGCGTGCTTGTCCAAATACGCGTACTTGTCCAACGAAAACGCCGGTTTGGTGTGGCGGATCGAGTCCAACAACCCGTAGCGCCAGTTCTCGTCGTTGGGCTTGTACGTGTCGAAGTAGTCGAGCGATACCGTGGGCACCTGTGTTTTGAGCGATGGTAGACGAGCACTGCGAGGTGCGATGTCGCCCAAAGCGTCACCAATGCTGGGCAAGGTTATGTTTTTTGCAGCTGGTTCCAGCACGGATTCTGCGTGCAGTTTCAGGCTCGCAAATACACCCAACGTGGGCGACGCAGGTGCAGTTCTGGGTCTTTTGAGCGCCGGCAAATCCGAGCCCATGCTGGAGCCAACGCTGGAACAATAGCTGGACTGGTCGCTGTGGGATCTTCTTTTACGCAGGAGCGAGTGGGAAGACAAGCTCGACGGCGACACCGACCGCATTTTGCGGGCGGCCAATTGTGGCTTCAACTGCGCAAAAAGCTCGCTGAAAGACGACGCTTTCACGTGGTGAGAATGGCCGGCAAAGGGGGAGTTGAGCTGGTTCGTGTACATCGTCGACAGGAGCACACTCATTGTTTTGTTGGGTTTTGGAGTATGGGGAAAGTCGTGCTGGGGCAGTTTGGCTGATTTTCTGCTGTTGGGCGTGCAAAGAAATGGGTGCAAATCGGACGATCAGTGAGGCCGGAGAAAGTGGAAGAATGCCGCGGCAGGTGTTCCAGTTTCGAGGATTCCAACAAAAGCAGAATCAAAGAATCAAAAGAGGCGAATCAATCGTATTTCCAGCAATTGTTCGCTGATGAGCTAGCCTTTATTATGGCGGTTGAGGCGCAGTCCTGGACTCGTAATGTGCGATCTGACTGAGATCTATGCGGTGTATCTGAGGAGCTCGGGCTAACTCGGAACAGCACGCGAAAATATCCAAAATAGCGGACAATGGGCAGCCAAAGAAAAAGCTGGCAAGACAGAAAGCCGGTTTAAGAAACGCACCGTCTTCGGGTATTTGTGTGTGGCTGGAGTCGAAGTAGCTGCGCTTTTTTTGTTGATCCAACGTGAAAGCTAATTAGGTGCTGAATATGTAGGACCGGAGCGAGCAAAGTAGCAAGATCCAGAATACGGTCAAAAAGGAAGGCTGTCGAAAACGAAACTGTCGAAAAAGAACGAAATTAGATTGACAGAAAATGCTAGATGTGCCAAAAAACTAATCAAAAATTGTTTCTGATCGGACGTGCAATAAACGAATGTGTGGAGTGATAAGTGAGCGTGGTTTTGCAATGGCAGTGGTAGCGAAAAAAGAAAAGGAACCCTTCCTCGAGGGAATGTGTCTATAAATACCGGCCCCGTAGCAAGCCCCGTCCAGATCAGATCAGATCAAGCGCAGTGCACCGAAAAGGCAGGGCGCCAGCCAAAAAAAGGCAGATCAAGGTGGCCGGCCGTAATCTCCAGAAAAGGCTGGGGAATTGCCCGATTCGCGCTGGCTTCCAGCCGCGAGCGCGCCCGATTTGGACATCATCCTGCATATAGCATGCTTCGGTGGCTGGCTTCGCTTGATTTGGATCCGTGTTCCTGAGCCAACAGCGTGGGGTGGGGCTGATCTGAAAGGTACCGTGATTTGTGCTGGCTCGCGTGGGGGCTGGAGCCACGGGTGTGGAGGGTGGTCACGTGCCCAGGTGTTGTGTAGTTCTGGGGGATTCGTCGCGAGTTAGTGCCAGTGCGTGGATGGATTCTGGTGACCTTTCTCTATGGTTACTTTGCTCTATGGGGAATTTGCTCACTTTGCTCGATGGTGAATCATGGCTAGTCGTTCCTTGCTCTGGGCCTGCGAGTTGGTGTGAGGGAACGGTATGCTTGGCACACTATGGCGCTAGGCATCAGTGGGATCTTGTACTTACAATACTTAATTGACAAAATAGAAAAAATGATCTGCATCGGTCTTTTTCTGGAAGGTGCGTGATAGAGTAGTAGAGCTAACATGTGAGAAGCCTCGGCCACCAGTGTGTCTTTGGATAAACCCATATAATCGAAACGATCTGGCAAAGTACTGCTTTCTACCAGCTTGCCTGATCCGCTCACTTGGAGGCAGCGAAGCACTCTGATTCCCTGTTCGGTGCACTGTCCTGTGTGACTAGTGGGTGCAAATAGCATCTCGTTACCTCAGAACGGCTGGCACTTCTTCTGGTTGCGGGCGTACCATACGACAATCTACATAACCATTATCTGTCCGCTTCCTGCCTATTACATATCTACACTACGACACCAAATCAATAAACCGTTTATTCGTGAATAGAAACATTTTCATGGAGGATCTCGCTCTAGTTCTTGTCCTTGTTGTCCTCGTGCTGCTCGACCTTGTTCTCGGCGTCGCCAGCCAAAATGCTGCCACCAATACCGGTAGCCAAGTGGCCAGCACCACCCAAGTGAAGGCCATCAGCGACCTTGTTGCCACCCAAGGCACCGGCGACGGAAACAGCGATATTTTTAGCGGTGTCAGACATGTTTGTAATTTTTGAAATTGGCGGAATTTCCCGTGCTGTGACATTCTTGCTCTTTATATACTTTGGCTAAGGTTGCTGTGGTTGCGAGCCCGTGCCACCGCCACGCTTCGTCACATGGAAGAACGAAGGGACCAACCCCGATATGGAGAGAAAAGAAAACCAATAAGAAAGAAAGAAACAAGTGTGAGCGAGAGAGCTGATTGTAGATTCTTGTGCAAGCGTGGAGCAGTGACAGGCGTGGCTCCGTGTCTGCTGGAATGTGGAGCCAAAGCGGAGTGTTTGGTCGATAAGCAACCCGGGCGTGGTCACGTGAGCTGCTGGCGTGGCGGGAGATTCTATGTGGCTGCCTTTACGAGTGAAGATCACTTATTTACATCTGATTGAAGGCCGAATTGATGACTCGTGCCATCAACCCCAAAACCGTATGCCTATAGAAAAACCTTGTAACCAGTTCTGAAATACGCACCTAGTGACCGTCCCCACGCAGACCTTCAGCAAAGCACGCCTTTGACAATCACTTGTCTTTTTAACAGTTGTGTTCTATCATCGCATGGGGCTGGTTCCGCGCAGCCATCTCATTTACCAGAAGAGGCTGGGAATGTTTTTAGTTTGTTTTCGTTTTTTTTTGTTTTTTTTTGTTTTTTTTTGTTTTTTTTTGTTTTTTTTTGTTTTTTTCGAATTGGACTACTTTTACCGGTCCTCTATTTTACTATCAGGGAAAAAAAAGAAAACGAATCTCTATTTCCCTGTCCTCTCATCCACCTCATCTGCTCCACCTTTCGCACCCACCGCGAAAAACCTCCACGAAAGCCCAACTCCACTAATTGCACCCCCAATATTATGAACACCCACGACCCAAGTACGTAGCGCCGTGTTTTCCTAACCCCCAGCGCCGGAACACTAACCTGTGTGCAGCACAGCCCATCGAGCCATTTCTAAAGAAAGTGCTTGCGCTGCTCGACCTCCAGCTCCATGGTCCAAACTCCGCCTCGAACAGCCCGCTGTTTCCCTCTGTAGAAGCGTATGCCACGCAGTTCGCCAAGCAGCTCAAGCCTGCGAGTGCCATTGTGGTCAACGGCAACCCCCTTATCCCGCAGCCGCCCGCCAACGACGCCAGGCTAGAGTTCCAGAAACAGTGGCTCTTGCTGCCGCTTACTAGCCACCAGATCACGTCTTTCGACACGCATTTGGTGCCTGGAACGGGGCTCTACACGATCATCGTGCATGGAAAAGTGCGTTTTGACGAGAGCGGGCGCTCGCGGTTGGGCGAAAGCGCCGATTTGGTCGTGCCCAATGGCGCACCGCAAAACGCCAGGGCGCTCTGGGGGCCGTGGTTTGGCTTCAACTTGAACATGGTGGTTGACCAGGCCGTGGCCGCTAACGACGAGGTCGAGAGCATCAACACGTGGAATTACAGGGTCACGTACAAGCCGCACGACAGTGTGGTGACCATTTGAGGAGTGAGAACAAGAACGAAGAAAGAGAAAAGGGCGAAGAGTGTGTGAGGAGTATGTGGTAGCCGGAGTTGAGTGCTCATCGGTGCTGTAATAGTACGCGTATGACTGTACCTGCTAGAGCAGAGCATGCTGGCGTAGAGACCACCTTATATCGGATAGAATAGATGTTGTAATATTACCAAAGTCTGTAGGACAAAGTAAGGGAGAATGAGGGGCTCAGAGGGTCAGACTGATCTTCTGATCATCTCTCTTGTTCGTTATGAATCACTTGGCTCAGCACTACGGTGCCTTGAGAGTTGTTCGTGCTATCAAAAAAAACCCCCACGGTGTCTGAATGCGTCACACTAGTCTACCAACTAGGGTATTTAATATCTCGATTGGACACCTCTGTTCTCATCAGCTATAATACACTTACCCAGTCTAATTGCGCGTCTTTCTTGGATATCTTTTCATCTGAAATCGTCACCTTGAAGCAATTAAGTAGTCTAATACAACATCTATTACTGGTTTATCTCACAGTCTCACTATCAATGGACCTCTTAGCTAGTTAACCATCTATTGGATGTTTTAAAACGTCACCATCAATCACAGAAATAGTCTGCTTATGTATCTGAACTGACCACCTCACCAATAGCACTCAAGTAGTCTAATACGCTATTCCATGCTCGTTTGTCTGAAAGCGTCACTATCACTCTCGCCGCCTCTCGTCACATCTTCCACCATAACTCTGAACATGGGCTCCCACGCTCTATCCCAATCCTTTTACACCTTGTTCTCCGCCACGTACCGGTCGAGCAAGAGCCCCAAGTACGCGTCCGAGTAGAACTCCAACCCCTCAAATCTGCCCCCGAGGTCCTCAACGGCCCACACAATATTAGGAATGAGAAAGCTGTAAAAAACCACGTCCACATTTCCCTCGAGTCCAGGGCTGAGTTCTAGACTCTGCACGACGTTCGGAATCGGGTAGTGTTTCACCGCAAAATGCGGCGTGTCGTCGCCAGAATGCCCGAAATCGTCGTAGGTCACGTACCCTTTAGAGAGGCGGCCCTCAACCTCGATTTCGCCGTCGAAATCTGGATACATAAGTGGAGTCTGTGCACGTTTTTCTTCGTAAATCCCGGTGTATCTCTGGTGTGGCGGCCGCAAATACGCGTTGTGGTCCCCCGATCGAGCACCCAGCACTATGTACTCACGCTCGTTGAGTTTGGCGGCGACTTTTATCGCGATTTCTTTGGGAACGCTGATTTTCACCCAGTCGTTCTGGAACGGCGACACGATGAAATGGCTGTCTACGGTGTACGGCCCCTTGTAAAGGTCGTAGCGCACCGAGCCCGTGTTTATGATGATGATTCTCTGTTCGCTGGACGCAGCGGACTCGTTGCTCGGTTTGAGCGTGGGAAGCACCTTTTTAGTGAGTAAACGGTATATGTTCTTCGGGTGTGTGAGCGGCACGTAGTCCATGTAGTAGTTGGACCCCGCCACGTGGCCCAAAACGGTGTCCAACTGGAGATCGGCACGTGCACTGGCTAGCATACGCTTCACCTCTGTGCCGTTATCTGTGTGGAACTCCTTCACCGAGTTCACCCCGGAATGGAACATGAACAGGTCTACGCTAAAGTCGATGTACGAGCGGGAAAACCGGTCTGTCACCGAGGCCACCTCTGGCGAGAGGTCGATGCTGAGAAAGCCGACTGTTTCGCAGAATCTGCCGCTCTGGAGGCCCGTCGACATGTCGTCCAACACCAGGAAATCCCGTATGTGGCTGTGGCCACCGAAGTACTGGATCACCGTTTCCGGGTAAGCGCTGCGGAGCGCCGTGTGGAGCATCTGCAACTCGGCCCAGTTCCTGGACACGGGCACGTGGCCCACCACCACGATCACGTCGATCTGCAGGGCCGACAAGGTCGCGAGCATGTGCTTGAACCACCTTTGCGACACGGCCCTTTCGATGGGTGTCACGCGTGTGTTTGTGTTTGCGCGGTTGAAGTCGAAAAGAAACGCCAACGCCAACACCCGGAGCTTTTGCTTGGGCGTGGTGAAGTAGCGGTACCTCTGTGCAAAGGGCACATACGAGCCGTTTTCGGCGCGGTACTCCACATTCGAACACACGTACCTGTCGCCGTAGTGGCTGATGACCACGTCGAGCTCCTGTTGGCTGTTTTCCCACAAGTACAATTCGTGGTTCCCTAGTGTGAGGATGTCGTAGTCCTGGTGTGTGAGTATGGGAAGGCTGCGTGCGCCGTTCGGTGAGGTGATATCTGAGAGGCCGTTTCCGTCGTGGCGGTCACCGGAGTCCACCACTAGGAGGTCCTGGCTGCGGCTGTGCGCTTCGCGCCTCAAGTGGTGCGCAAACGAGACGAAATCGCCCCAGTCGCCGTCGTACGTTTTCTGGTTCAAATGGCCGCTGAGCCAGCCGTGGGTATCGGTCGTGTGGAGGAAGTTGAGGTGCGCGAGCCGCAACGGTCTTTTGTGGGGTTTCAGGGAGGGCTTGAGGGGGTACGCCGAGTCGCAGACGTAGAGGACGAGGGCGAGGAGCGCTACCGCTGAGAGAAGTCGGAACATGGAGAAAGAGCGGGTAGCAGTGGTTGTTGGTTGTGGGTTTTGATGTAGAGGTCTTATCTGCGTGTGCAGGATGGTGGTTATGACCTCCGAAAGATGGGGACGGGTGTGGGATTTTTATGGTGCTGTCGTGTTTTGATTTTTCGTTATTGTCTTGGGTTTCTTGTTTGCTTTTTTGTTTGCTTTATTGTTTTTTTGTTTGCTTTGTTTGTTTGCTTTTTTGTTTTGCTTGTTTGTGTGTTTGCTTTGGTTCTTCCATAACCATGGCCCTTCATTGCACCCTTGCTCAAACTAGCCCAGCGCAAAAGTCCACTTGGCCGGATGGATTATCTCTTGAGATTGGTACGCATATAGTACTGGTGCTAATCCATCAGCTTTTATTAAATTATCACGTCAATTTCGTTGTTTCCCTGTTGCACCCTTGGCTGCAAACTACGCGATATATGACGAAACGGCCTTCGTTGTGTCGAACCTCAAAGAGGAAATGTGTTGCAGATCACCTTGGTGAACACTCGATTACTTATAAAGCCATATGCAGCACAGCTTATAGGAGAACTGGATATGGCCAGAGGTGCCGTGGTGCCAGAAGAGGCAGAATACTGCGATCGGATAAAGCAATAATGACACTGGCAGGAAAAGAGACGAGGGAGCACTTAAACGCACGAAAATGACACCCCTTCTTGTCGAGGCACTACTTCTCTTGCCCAAGTTGACTCGTTACAACCCCGCGCAAGGCTCACCTTTCAGTCATATTCTTTACTTTTGTGGGTAGACGTGTTGGTGTCCTAACGTGCACGTTGTGGCCCTCGAAAACTCAACCTTTGGGAGTGTTCCACTTGCCGAGAAAGGCTGGGTCTATGCTTGCTGGCAGTTTAGGTGGTGTGGGGACCAGGCTGGGCACCACTGTGGCTTCCGCTTTTGGTGTTTGGTGTTCGTTTTTGACAAGCGTGTTCAAAATCAGCAAGTTGTCGCTTTGAGAAGGACACTCTTCGAAAGCCCGAGAGATGCCGTGGTGCGCTCCTTCACGGTTTCAGACCAGACAGACCAGACCAAACCCGGCCATTCAAATGGGCCAGAGTGGGTTTAGTATACCTGTTCTATAAACTTTCCTCGGGCCTGAGTGCCATCTATGGCCCACGAGTCAATATGGAAGACATCCTCTGCAACGAGCCAGTGGTGTTTCTACTCCTTTCGGGTGGCACGGTGGGCGAACACAGGACTTCAACGCACTGTGGCCGAGTTTCCGTCTTTTTGCATCCGTCGTTATTAAAACCTGGCTGTACACCTTGATGACAGATCTTCCGTCTTGGGCATGTTCAGCTGAACGCTTCCTTCTCGATAGAGGCACTCCCGCTTACAGCCTATGGCCATTTGCGAGCCTCAAGTTATTCCCCAACATCGTTCGAAAGCTTGGTTGGCTCGCTACCGAGAGGCTGAACATACCACAGGCTTACTTCGCTACTGAATTACTGTGATACGCACTTAAGCAAACGACTGCCATGGGTCGCTGCCATGGGCCCCTATTCTTACTACGTGACGGCATGGTGTAACTTGGTAGTTTCTCTGGTGAGATACATTCGAGTCTTGTGCTTTGCCGTTAGTCTGACCCGATGTGATAAAGTAGGGGATTCTATGGGCGTGGATTTTCTTAGCTAAAGGGGTGAGGCAATGGTACCATTTTCAATATATATAAATTGGCAGTATTGGGTTTGACGGACGGCCTCTATTAGCAAGTGCACCTATCTGCAGTACGCTTAGTTTGGCCCGTCAAACTTGTCAACCAATAAAGAAAATGTCTTTGTTTGGCTAATTGCCTCCTATTCATATTCTCCCTTCCCTTTGGGTGCTTCTACCTGGTGTTGGCTGATTTCGGACGTCAAAGTAAGTTGTTCAATCTTCTCACCAGTGCTTGAATATTATGCAAAATTGCTCCACGAAGGGAAACACTGGCAATATAGGAGGTCCACCAAATTGTAATAGTCCGCTTAAAATTCGAAAACTTAAAGGAATATCAAAATTTACGGCACCTATAATATTTCAATACTTTTATTATCCATTTTCAAAATCAGAACAATAAAAAAGTGATTCCTCATATTGTCAATCCAGATTCTGCCTGCTCTACTTGGCTCATCTCTCCGAGAAACACCCACCAAAGAGAGAAAGCAAAAAAACCAAAAAAAGGTCTGCCCGTAATTGTTACAGCCCACTAAATGAAACATAGCGAGCCCATTCTTCTCATAGCACCATGTATCCCTGCCACTACGGCTACATATACTAAACTACGTTTCTCCAAGCAGAACTCCTAATGTTAACAAAATAAGCGTGTATTACTTAATGTCGCAGTGCTTACAAACCGTCCTGAGCTCTTCTTCTGTCACGCTCCTCGGTGATGGACAACTTGATACCCTTACCCTTTGGCAAGGACACGTATGGCTTGTTGGCATCGGTACCGATGACGAAAACGTTAGCCTGTCTGGTGACGAAGGTGTTCTCCAAGGCGTCCTTGATGTGGACCAAGTCGAAACCACCCTCGTGCTTCTCTCTGTGCACAATGACACCAACTCTACCCATGTTCTTACCGCCGGTGACCATGGCCAACTTGCCGGTCTCGAACTTGATGGAGTCGGTGATCTTGCCGGTGGCAAGGTCGATCTGCACAGTGTCGTTGGCCTTGACCAATGGGTCAGGGTATCTGATGGTTCTACCGTCGTGGGTGACGGCGTATGGGATACCTCTCTTGCCCAAAGCGATCTTCTTGACCTTGCCCAACTTGTAGGAGGCCTCCTCGGCGGTGATTCTGTGGACGGTGAATCTACCCTTGACGTCGTAGATCAATCTGAAGTGCTCGTTGGTGGCCTCCAAGGTGATGACGTCCATGAAACCGGCGGGGAAGGTGGAGTCGGTTCTGACCTTGCCGTCGACCTTGACGTGCTCTTGCATCAAGATGGCCTTGACTTCTCTACCGTTCAAGGCGTACTTCAATCTGTTTCTCAAGAACACAATCAAAGGGAGCGACTCTCTCAACTTGTGGGGACCGGCAGAAGGTCTGGGGGCGTAGGTGCCGGACAATTTGTCCAACATCCAGTGGGAAGGGGCTGCCAATCTCTTAAGGTGCTTCTTGGGTCCTCTGGCCATTTTACGAGTAGTTTGGTGTTGGAGAAGACCTGAGGAAATCTGAAAATTTTCTTAAGCGAGACCGCGCGACACTGTGACGGACTGCATATGGACGATAGGGCTGGAGCCCGTTGTACGCTGGGTGCACGTGACAGGTGCGGGTTTGGTGCGGCGCGGCTGCAAAACGGCTGTGAATCTGGTGATGCTGAACACAAAGAGGCCGAAACACAAGGCGAACAGGTGGACGCAGAGGTGATCAAAAGATGCCCAAAAAGGTGATTCTATCCTTATGCCCAGAACCACTTTTTGTTTCTCCGCAACTCGGCCGCCAACTCCTCGTCCCGCGCCGCCAACGCCTGGAGCTGCTCCTCCAAGGAGGAGAGTTTTTCTGCTTCCAGCGCGTTCTGCGCCAAGAGCTCGTGGATGCGTGCCTCGATGTCCTGCGGGATGGTCTCGGTGTTGGCGCCCACTTTGACCTCCAAATCGCGGACATCGTGCTCGAGAGTGGCGACGGTTCCCCGGAGTTCTGCCACGTCTCCCACGACTTCAGGAAGGGCCACTTTAACTGCCACTAGTTTTTGCACCGCGGCGAGGTGGTCGTGGTTGAGCGCGTACGTTTGCATTTCAAGCTCCTTAATTTCGTGGCGGAGCGTCCCGTTTTGGGAACGAAGAGCGTCGATCTGGTGGGTCTTTTCCGCGTCGCGCCGGAGCATACTGTCGAATTCCGCGCGCCACCGCGCGAGGTCGAGTGCGCTGACGGCCACGGCCATGGCATCTGCTATGAACTCGTCGAGCCGGTAGTAGAATGCCAGTTTGGGCGGTTTGGCCATCTTGAGGGAAAGGAGCGAGAACCGGTGCGACAGCGCAGCAGGCTCCAGCGAAACATACTCGTCGCTCACGTAGATGTCGAAAAGACTGTCCTTGAGAAAATGCAAGAGCGCGTCGAAATCGAGCGCCATGAGCCGCGTCTCGTTCTGGAGCAAAAGATTGAGGGCGAGCCGGAGCAAGGCCTCCACGCCCTGTGTGAGCACCATATCGAAGATGCGCAACACGGCCGCGAGCGGGAACTTGTAGCTGAAAAACGTGAGGAACCACTGTGACGCGTACATCAGCAGGCGCACGCCCTGGCGCACGAGGTGGTTGTAGAGGAGTGGGCGGTGGAGCTCGACGAGCCGGTCGAACTGGTGGAGGAGGAGGTGTAAGCCGCGCATCTGCGGGCAGAAGAGCTCGCGGAGCGCATAGTCCTTCATGAGCGTGACGAGGAGACAGAAGCACTCGCTCTCGGTCATGTTCATGATTAAGGGCACCGCAATGAACACCATGCCCTGTGTATAACCGACGTCGGGGTCGAAATTAGAGTAGGCCCTGATCACGCTGGCGAGCTCGCCCGCCTTATTGGCGGCGTCGACGTTGGTAAAAAAAGACGTGCGTGTGAGATCGCGCTTTATCGCTTTGTCGTGGATACACGGTTCTGTCTTCAAGTGCATGTACAACTCCTCGAGCTGCAAGTTCTTGGACCGTGCCACGAGCTGCCACACAATGCCACGCACCGCCGCCGGAATACCAGCCGCCACCGCCTCCAGGAGTTGCTGCTGCTCATGCACTACCATGTCATGGTAGTCATGCACGACCTTGTCCCACAAGGGCCAGTCGACTTGGTCGTCGAGCAGTTCCGACGGCAAGTGGCCGAGGGTGCTCCGGATGTCGCGGTACGTCTTGCGCAAGCTGGCCACCCCGGTATTGATCGCGCGGCGCTGGAGTTCGTCCTTGGCGTCAAACTTAAGCGAGAGTTCGGACTGCCGTGCCTCCAAGAGCGACAGTGCTTCTAGGGACTCTCGCGCTGTCTCCGGGAACACGGTGCGGGGGTCTGTGTCGACGGCTGTGGAGATGTAAGTCCGGGGCGGGAGCGTTCTAGGGGTCTGGAGGGCCTGGGGAGAGTGTGCGGCTGTGCTTTTGTCGGTTTTGTCGGCTTGATCATTTTGACCATTTACAACATCAAGCTCTTCTTGATCATGTTGGTCATTTTCGCCATTTTCTCCCTTTCCCTCATTTTGATCTCGTTGATCATTTTGATCATGTTGGCCCTTTCCGACGGGCTCCCCCAAATCCTCCGAGGCCCGCGAGTTGCGTTTTGTGTCGCTGCTTTCGTCGCTGGGCTCGAAGTTGCCCGCGGAATCCTGTCTCAATTGTGGCAGACTGAAGTCCTCGGTGGAATCCTTGAACTCGCTTTCGCCTGACGAGTCTTCTCGTTCGTGGGTGCCCGTACGAGGGGTTTCACGAGAATTTGTTTGACTTTCATCAGACACGTGATTTTCACCAGAAATGTCGTTCTCATCCGACATCGTGTACTAGGTTGTGTAAGTGTTCGTGCTAGAGTTCTGCCTTCTTGAGTTCTTGTCTGAAAATGACCGTCTGTCTTTTAGACCAGGCTAGACTTTCGGCCAGTGTTTACGATCTTCACTCTTGTTCACGTGATGTACAGCACGTCTTGTGAATCTAAACTTTCTGAACTTTCTGAAGCACGTTCTTGGCATAAAACTGGTGGTTCTTGACACCCGGCTTGTGCCCCAGAGGTGATTGGAGTGTGCATGCATATGCAGGATAACCCAAACTGCCGGATACGAAACGCGCAGGGAGTGTAACGCGAGAGGACTACACTTACCGTAAGTGTTGCATAAACGTAAATGATAGTATAAACATATAAATAATCCAGTAACTAAACCCGGGCCGCGGCGGGAAACCCCTAGAATGCGCCATAAGAAATGAAGAGTGAAACGACAAAAATCGTGTGGTGCTCACCACAAAGTGTAACTCACACCAACAACGCGGGTGTGGTCTAGGCCCAGTAGTACTCGTCTGCGATTTCCACATGGCCCAGAATGGCCACTGGCTCCAAATGCACGATCTTGTTGTTGGAGCTGGCGTTCGAAATGGAAAGCACATCATCGTAATCGTTGGCTGAGCCCGTCAGCGCCAGCGACATCGAGTTGCAGCTGCTCAAAATGTCGAACTCGGAGATGGACGTCACCAGCTCGTCGTCTTGGATTTGCTCGCAGTTGTGCACGTCTTCGTGGATCACGCCGCCCACGACGTTCTTCTCTACAAGTAAACACTCCAATTGCGCACGGTCACAGTTGGGGAAAAACACCCGGATGACGTTTTCCGCCGAAACAAACTTGAGCGGGAGCTCGCCCAACTCACTGAGCCTGACCAAATCCTGCTGCAAATCGGCCACATGGCGCTCGAATCGTTTGAGGTTTGCCAAGAGCTCTTTCAACACGTCACTGCTCATCATGGTGGCGGACGGAATTAGGATGTTGGGCTCGATTTTGAAGTCCACATAGCACCCCATGCTCAGCGGCTGCGGCGACGGCGGTCTGGCCAAATCCAATACCATATCGTGGAACTTCTGTGTCAACAGAAGATTGAGCCGGAGGGCCGTGGGAATCACGCTTGTTTTCGGCACCGACGCCACGACCGTGATGCCGCTGGAAAAGGGGATGTTTTCGTCGAAATTGCCGTTCTTCTTCTTGAGCAACTGCGTGAGCGTCGGCGCTCTATAAAACCGGTGGAACAGCTTCAGGCGAAACTGCGACTTCGAGGAGAAGTTCTGGAACATCACCGACTGGTTGATGCGCGCCCAGCGCCAGCTGTTGAAGCCGCCATACCGGTTGTACGTGGAGAAAAAACGGGACGACAGGCACTGGAAAGTGCGTGCCCCGGGAAAGGAGCAGAACCCCCGGACCAGGGCGTACCCCCGGCACGACCCGGCCATAGATCCGATCGACCACGCGGAGATCCCCACGCTGCCCCCGGGAGCGCGGTAGAAGTTGCGAGGGCTGCGGCCGCGGACGGGCACGGGAACCCGCACCGGAACTGGCACGCGCTCCACGTTGCCCAAGTTGCCCAAGTTCTCCTGGAGCTCCTGGAGCGCCAGGCGGATCCGCCTGGAGATGTTGCGTTTGAGCGAGGTCAAGTTCTTAAGCGCGGTCATGGCCTCGGACTTGTAGCAAGAGCAGCACGGCGAAATGGTGAAGGAGTAAGCGCGATGTGTTTAGGTGGCTTTTCTGAGCAGCCACAGCAGTCAATGATCCTCAGGGGTGCTGGTGTACTGGGCTTGTCTTTGCAACCCGACAGAGGATGGGCAGAAAAGGTGGTTTTAAAGCCCTGAAATCAAGGCGAGTCGTCTATAGAATAGCGCTGCACGTGTTTTTTGTGACCTTCTGGGAGCGGGGATCCAGCTTGAGGCCCGTGAAAAGGGTGAGCAAACCGTGTGGCGTGGAATAGCTTATATACCGAAAAGAGCCTGGCCGTTTCCGCTGAAAAGAGTGGCGGAAAACCAATAAATAACAGAGTACAAACTGCCGAGAAGAAAGAGTTGGTGAGCAATTTTTGGTGTCATGTGGTCTACACAGGCCCGTGACCCCCGGGCAGGAAGAAAACCGGGTGGCGCACGACCGCGAAAAGCCGACCGCCGGAGCCTCGGAGTCGGAGTTGGAGCCCGCAATGAGAACACGTGCCCTCCAATGAAAAAAAGTCACCTGTGTCGTAAAGTCAATTAAAATACATATATAGAAGGAATTCGTGTAGTCGTTAAGCAAAATCGTCGCACATCACCTCGTCGAAGATCAGCGAGTACTCGGAGCTCTGGAGCTTCTGCCGTTTGAAGGGAAGCTCCGGGAGGTCCTCCAAGCGGTCGTTCTGGAAGTCGTAGTTTTCGAACAGGTGTAGCGAGAGGAGCGACGAGGGGCTGGTGAGCGTGGCCGTGTTGCTGTTGGTGGTGGTGGTGGTGTTGGTCGCAGACATGACATGGGGGTCGTGGCGAGGCACCTTCACGCTCATTGCTGGTTTGCTCATCGACGCAGGGGGCATGTATTGGTACCGCTTGGAGTCCGTGGGGATGTTGTTCAACACGAAGTCGTCGATGATCTCCTGCTTGATCTTCTGCTTATCGTAGCCCAACTCAATCCCGAAAATGTCGTCGCCTTTCTTGTCGGGCAACGACCCGTTCATGGAGTCGTCGTTGGAAAACACCGAGTTCGCCGCGGGCAGGTGTGTATTCGACGAGTCTGTGCTGTTGGCCATCTTTGCCAATTTCTCACGATAGGGCCCCAAAGTCTTCTGGTAGTCTCCACTTTCCGCAAGCCGGTCCACGTTCACGCTGGGCACGAGGAACCGCAACATGTTGGTCATGTGGAAGAGCTTGTTTTCGACCTCGGTCAAGTGTGCTCTGGTCAACGGAGAGCGCACAGTTCTGGGGGAGTAGGTGCAGCACCAATTGTGCTGGATACACTTCAGGCATCTGGGAAACTGCTTGGAGCATTTGAGCTTGCGTTTTCTGCACGAGTCGCACGCCTGCTCGATGGCCAGATTGGAGTCGGCGCCGCTGTCGAGGTGGTCGAGCTCGAGACTTTCGAGACTTTCATGGTTCTCGTGGTTTCCGCGGGTATCTCCCACGGACCCGTTTCTCGAGTTGCTGGAACCGTCCCCGCTCGATGCGCCGGGCACCGTCTGGTGGGTTTCGTGGGATTGGTGGGTTTCGCCCAAAACGTGGTCGATCTGCGACACCGTGAATGAGTCCTTGGCGAAATCAGCAGAGCACATGGGTGAGCGGGGCTCTTCTTTGACGTAGATAGGGAAGTCCATTGGAAAGTATTTGCAATTGAGTCGAAATTCAAAGCAAAGATCAGCAACAAGCTAGGCGAATAGGGAGCTCGGGTTGCTATTATACTGGAATATGCAGATAGCACCGGAAGAAGCGGATGGCTAACTTTAAAGTAGGGTGCGGCCTAAAACGAGTCCGCTTTTTAGCTTTCGGTGAAGGAGGTCAATGGAAGAAAAAGAGACACGCTTGAAACGTTGCACGAGAATTGGGCGCTTCGTATATCAACTCCCAATGTCTGTTTGTCCAAAATTTTTCATTCTTCCAACAAGCCGAGAGGGGAAGTCGCTACTTTAGCAAAGATCGGGCGTGTGTGCAGGCCGTGCATGGCCCATGCGCTTGGGCTTCCACTCGGTTCTTCGATAGGAGGCACTTTGCGAAACGGCTCTGGCGCGAGAAAGGGCCAAAGTTGGGCCCGGCTATTTTTGGAAAAGGGGCGCCGAAAAAGCCTATTTGCAACTGGCCCCAGGAAACAGCACTGGCTCGCATTTCTTTTTCTCGCAATCTTAGGGGAGATAACCTGTGGGCGTCATTTCGCGATTTCTCCTCACCTGCACGGACCGTCTAGCATAAAAACCCAACAAGTGACTCAGTGATTTGCCAGCCAAGCGAGGCGCCTGCATAACCTGCGCGCAACACCTATCTGTTCGGCGAAAGCCAATCAGTCGGAGTTTTTCCGACCCCTCATCGGCGCGCGCCCAGCCAAATGCCGATGGTGGCAGGTCACGTGCACCACACACTGTGTGAGCTCCTCAACTTCGCTCCGAGAACGGCTGTGGCCAATGCTTTTGCAGCGGTGCATGCAAGTGAGATCGAAACGCTGAGCGGCCGGTGTATTCTTGCCTGTTGCAGCGCGCAACTCCTTTAAGACACTGCGTGGGAGGGTCGTGCACGTGTGTTTCGGGTTGCAATTGAGACTCACACATCTCACAACAAGGTGTGTTTCGTAAATTTTGGGCACTCTCAACAAAGCGGCTAAAAGTAGGCTTTGGCCTGACAACACTTGATGGGACGTAGGTGGGTTTCGGCCAAATCAGCGCTATTTATGGAAGTAGGGGTAGGTGTCCAGCGATGCTGTTTTTCTGGTTCAGAGTGTTTTTCGACAACTCAGGTTTTCATGGAAAAGTGACTCTTACCAAGGTGGGGTTTTCCATTTCTTCTCTTCTTCCGTGCAGTGATCTTGCTCTAAGTGGACATCCGGCCTACCACTGACACGGAAACCAAAAAGATGCCCGAGGCAACCAAGATCTCCTCCAAGAGATTCTCTGCTTTAAATGTCGTCGTCTATTTCTGCCACATGCGTACGAGCGAAAACTTGGAGTTCATCGCACCATCCGTAGTGTCATGATTATTCGCTTACATGGCAGCGCGGAATTTGGACCCCGGGCGTTCTCCGCCGACCATGGAAGGCGCCACCCGTGGCAAAACCTCTGAGCTGGGCGAGCAGCTTTTGGCTGTGTCGAACTGCTTTTCAATCCGGGAAGACTTCCCGTTTAGGCATGTGGGTGCGGGTCAACTCAAAGACCAAAGAGTATTGTCAGCGTTGACTGGGATAGTTGGCCCTGAGCCACAGCCAACGAGACATCTCTGCAGAACTAACAAGGCAGTCACCAGGGACAAAGGGATCACAAAAGCCACCCAGAGAACACTTTGCTAGATGCCCATCCGTAAGTGACCACTGCTTTCTCATGGTCAGGGTTTGTCTAAACAAGCGTTTTCGAGTTGGCGTTGGGCTGTTCGCCAGCGTGCCAAGCGTATGAAATACGTACTAAAACAGGGACCACAAGATGTGCCCCAAATCACTGAAGATTCTGGAAAAAACCCTGTCATACCTCTGGAAGTGCTTATTTTCCCGTGTTTTCCCATTATCCTATTCACACACGAGCGCCAGATGCCCTATACACTGTCGTCGTGGTACACGAAACGACCGTCTTTAGGGTCCTTCGGTGCCATACGTATATACTTATCATCATCCGGCGGCCGTTCTGCCAAACTGTTTGTACTGAGCATACTCTGCACACTGAGCACCACACTCTCCACCCCACACGCAGGCGTCCAGTCTTTTCCTAGAACGTTGAGGCAAATATGGCCGTTCGAATATACGTGGGGATGGAGCGGGATCACGTGTCCGTCCCGGCCCACGAATTTCACCAGTGGTGGCTCGACGGGGTACTCTGTGCCGATGGCGATCAGGAGAAGAAACGCCTGGCCCGCGTAAAGCTCGTTATCCACGGATAAGACCACGTGATATTTGGTGATGTCGCTGTCCGGCATTAATTCCACACCTGGAAGACGGGCCTGCCCGAACGCCCTGTGTTCCTTGAGAAGCCGGCGTGCAAAGCGGTGGGACATTATATAGGCGAAAGGCGTAAAATATAGAGCAAGTAGACTGGCGCAGGACGGGTCCGTGTGGCCCATGAAATGTGGGGCGCGGTCACGTGACGCGGTGCCGTTTCTGCTCTGGCGCAGACATGCCGCGGCAGCTGAAAATGCTAGAAAATGATCGGCTCGCAGACGTCCTTGACATATCGTGCGCACGGTCTTTTTGAGCACTTTCTCATAAGTAGTTTAGTTTGAGAAATCGTTTCTCCCAGGATTGGTGACTTCTCGGCCCGTAGATGATTTCACCATCCTCGCTAAAGTTTACCGAGGAAAGGCCGCTTTGCAGCCTCACTATATGGGCATTTGCCGGATGTTTCGTGACCCGGCGCTAGCATTAGTGGATCTCGACAGAGGCTTTTGAGACAGTTTCTTCCTCTGGGAGCCCAGTCTTTTCCCACCCCCGTCCCCTTTCCGCTGGCTCCTCTGGCTGCCTCTACTTTTGCTCGTCTTTTGCTGCGTTGGCTGGAAGTACGGCGAGGAGTGCACACTGGTACTGCTGTTGGCTGTCAAAACAGCCGAGATTTGGGTCAGCCCGTCATCTTGAGTCGTAGACTTTTTCCTTTCCCGAGCAAGAGTAGCCAAGGCCTTTTTGAAATGTACGAAATGTTCGATCTGTTCCTTTGACACGCAGTTCAACTTGGCGTAGTCCTTCGCGTTCGTGGGGACCCGGATGGCCATTTCCTTCAAAAGACTGTCACTGACGAAAAAACTCGGCCGGCCATACCCAAGCTCTAGCAGCTTCAACATTCGCACGTTCCGTAATTCATTGTACGCTTTCTCAATCATGTCTCTGTTGGAATCGTTGATCTGTCCATCGAACGTCTCTTGTGGCAAGGTAATTGGGCTTGATACACTCGACGTTCGCTTGTAAAGATTTTCCTTTTCTGCATCTTCCTGGTTTCTGATCTCCCTAGCACTCACAAAAGACTCTTGATATCTGTAACCGGAAATCCCCTTTCCGTTACCCGATGCCGTGAGCTTGGCACTCCCAGACGAAGTAGACTTCTTTTCTTGAGCAAAAGAAAGCTCAACCTTGTTCTTAGACTTCATGAAAGAATTGGCGTTTGGACCCAACTTCACGTACGACGTCGCATACCCGCCTTTTACGACTTGGTACTCCATCAAAGCATTCTCGCATTGCAAATAGAAGAAAATGCGTTCCATGTCTCCTTTATCCAACTCTCGTCCCGCACCGTGGTAGGGATTTTCGTGATGGCCAAGCGCCATAATCTTTTGAGACTTTGACCCCCTATACACGTCTTGACAGTAGATGACGGTGACCTTATCCCCGTGGATAGCCTGGACTAGTTTCACGATTTTCGAACAATGTTCAGTGACGTCACGACGTATAGACACGACTTCGCTGCAACAGTTGTCACACATCTTGTTGCAGAGCGAAGGATCAAAAATCTCATTGAAGTAATGAAGCACTTGTCTTCTTCGGCAATCAGTCCCATTCTCACAATACTGAGTCACTTGCCGAAGTTTGGCTAGATGCATCTCCTTTGTTGTATACTCCAAGTCTTTGTCCTTCTCAATAAGACTTTTAAGCGTACGTGCATCTTTGTAAGCGTAAAACATGATACACTCACTGTCCTTACCGTCTCTGCCCGCACGACCAGTCTCTTGATAATAGCCCTCCAATGTTCTGGGGATGTAGATATGAATCACGAAACGAACATCTGGCTTGTCGATACCCATACCAAAGGCGATAGTGGCACAAATTACCTGAATCTTGTTTTCCTGCCACTCTGTCTGTACTTTGAGTCTTTCATCTGCATCCATTCCAGCGTGATAAAACTTGCACTTGATACCATACTGCTCAAGTTTCTCCGAAGTGTTCTCACAGGAATGCTTCGAGTGACAGTATATGATACCTGTCTGTCCAGACTGCTTCTGGGAAATGTAGTCTCTGAGCCACTCAAAGGTATTTGTGGGCTTCTTCATGACTGTGTAGAAAAGGTTGGTTCGATTGAAACTCTGCTTGAGCAAAATTGCATCCGGAATGCCCAAATTGTGCACAATATCAAGGCGGACTTTCTCATTAGCAGTAGCAGTAAGCGCCATCACCGGAACTCGGGGATACATCTTCTTGAACATACTCATCCCTTGATAATCCGGCCTAAAGTCGTGTCCCCACGAGCTCACGCAGTGCGCTTCATCAACGACGATTCTCGCAAGCATGTCATTCTCGTACAACTTCGTCAAGATCCTTTGGATCGACTGGGCTTTATTCACCATCTCCGGCGATAGATAAACCATATCTAAATTGCCTGCCGCAAAGGAACGAAGAACATCACCCTTCTCCCTTGCCGTGCCTCTGGAGCTGATCATTTCAGCTCTGATGTTCCTCTTTTGAAGATGGTGAATTTGATCTTGCATGAGAGAAATCAACGGGGAAATGACAACAGTCGTACCCCTGGTCTTCCCTTTGGTGACAAGCGCAGGAAGTTGATAGCAAAGGGATTTTCCTCCGCCCGTTGGGATCAAAACAAAAACGTCCTTTCCCTGCAATGTCGATACAACGGCCTCAAGCTGATTAGAGCGGAAGCTAGACAATTTAAAGGTGTTTCTCAAAACGTCGTAGACTTCGTCAATAAAAGGTTCGGTGCCTCGAAGAAGTTCTTGATTGGCATGTGTCGCATGAGCGGGAGGTAACGTATGTGCGAGCCCCAAAAGCTCATCGTCATCATCACTGAAGTCACTGTCATCTGGCACCAGTATATGCGGAGTTGCATTCTCCTTCTTCACTTGAGGATAATCTATGAGATTATCCAATAAGTCGTCGTCCAAGTCTGAAAAAACCTCCACCACCTCATCTCGTCCTTCGTTGAGTTGCGTGGTGAAATTGCCATCCTCATCTTCGTCATCCTCATCAACCACCTCGATTTGCCTGTCTGCATCGTTATATGAAACCCCGAGTCGAGCCGCGACATCTTGTGACAACTTGATATCATCGAGTTCATTGTGTATTGAATCAACCTCGTGGTCCAGTGCCGCGGACTGTTCATCCTCGTCCGTTTCCACAATCCGTCGTTCAAACTGGGTTGCTTGTGTACAAGTGAATGTGCCATCCACAGAATCTGCCTCATCGTCCTCATCGTTGGCAACAAATCCGCTCAAGTCTGTATCGATATCGTCTACCTGTGAGGACTGTAGCCCATCCATGAAATCCACCCCGAAATTGTCCTCGGAGTCGTCATCCTGGATATTCTCGTACAGCGGCTGTGTGAGGGAAGGGTTATTCCGCGTTTCGAGAATTATACGGCGCGCTTCGTTTAGGTTTCCGTCGTATGCCTCACTGATCAGATACCCAGGCGTCTCAGAGATGACGGAGCGCAGCTGGGTGATATCTCGGCTGTTTGCGACCTGAGCCGGCTGAATGTGCTGAAATGGCGTAGATAACCCCTTCATGGGCGAAGACACAATGGAAATAGAGGGGGCCCTCGAGACGGGGGAGTCCGAGTGGATATTGGAGCTGTCCGCAGGAAGCGGATCTAGGAAAGTGAAGCCGGCTCGTAGCGCACACACCTTAGCGTCGATGGCTTTCATTTTAGGAAGGAACTTTTGGTCATGCCAGAGCTTCTTCGCGTCCAAGGAGAGGGACGTCGAGTCGCTGACGGCATTGCACTTTGTGAGGAGGTTGATTTTGTCCTCGCACGCTAGGATGTACGTCCGAAGCGCCAGCACATCTGCGTCCTTCGACGGAGTGCCATTTTTCGGAGGGCCGGAGGCCTCAGAAACGATCGACGATTCTGCTATAGCTGGGGCCCGCCTTGTACTCGAAGGTCTCGTCGCAGGGGCAGCGTCGATCAGCAGCGATTCCTGGGTCGACGTGACGATACGCTGTCGTTTCACCGGTTGCTCGCCGGGAGAAACCTTTCTTTTGGCCTGAGGCAATCCCAAGATCGCCACGTCAATCAAGTCATCGTCTAGCTCATCATTGGTCCAGTCGGCGGCATCTGGCGCGGGCGCGCTCGTGGGTTTGCGAGCCTGTGTGATTGTGTTTTCTATAAATATGCCGTTGTTTTTGTGAACGTTTGGAGTACCTTTCTCGAGGGGTAATCCTGGAGAGCCCGGGCGGGGATTGTTGTTTCGTGCCACATCGTTTACTCTAGGTCCTGGAACACGCGTCGGTGGCGCAGGAAAGGTACGCGTTTCCGGTGTGCTGCTCGGTAGAGGCGATCCATGTCTTTGTGGTTCGGAAGCCTGCGTTCGCGCCGTGTGACTCAGCGGAAGACCCGGCTGGTTTAAGGGGGCAGGTCTTGGTGGCGCCCGGATCAAAGACGGAAGTGCACCCACACCACCGGCGTCAGGCTGGTGTTTTAGGAGAAGGTCCACCTGCCACTGCGGCACCACGTGCGGCGAGGCCGCGTCCATCCACGAGCGGACTTCTCGTAGGTTATTGAGGATCGCCATGGTCGGTGGCAAAGCGGGCGCAAGTGGAATATGGGGGCCAGAAGAAAGACCTGTATTTTGATTTAGGCATGTATTTGGGTGCGCGCAGAGGTAGGCGGCACACCGCGGTGAGAACCACGAAGGGCTTTGGCTGCGAAAGCCCACGAGGAAAAGAAAAATATGATCCAGTGCAGAAAGGGCGGGACAGGGCCTTTTATAGTTTTTTATGTTTGTGTCCGAAATCCAGGGGTCTAGGTTCCCCTTCCTTCAACCGAACAATGGCGGCCACTGTGTTATTTTTGTTCATTTATCGTTTATTTATCGTGTTAGTACTACGTGGTGTCTGCGCTTCTGCAATGACTGACAAGTAAAGGTGGTTACTGAAAGTAAGTAAGCTCGATTGTATAGCAAACAGCGAAGGAGGACGGCAACCTACCTGGAGCAGACACCATGAAGAAGTGTGTAAGATACAGAAGCAACTTTCAATGCTTTCGTGGTCCCATCTGAAGATAAGCCATTTTGTCTGGCTGGGAATCTACTAATATCCATACTTCAGCCAGGGGGCTGAAACACGCCTGGAGAGATGAAAGCAGATCTTTCTTAGCTGGTCACCGCCTTGAGACACCAGGAACAGAGAAAACCACACGGCAACATAGCCGCGGGTGGAGGTTGCAGAACCTGGGCGCAACTCAATTACAACACCTCAGGGACACCAATCTGGAATGCACACGACTATCTCATTCATCTACTCACAGTCACATGGCAGCTGACGCGAACCATTAGAGTTTGCAGCGTGAGAGGGGACGGTTCAGCGCACTGCACACATAAGCCTCATTTACTAAAAGCCTAAAGAATGTGGGGTAGCACTATGCACCGTGCATGGTTTGGATTGTTGACATGGCTGGGGACGGAAGAATGACCCACTTTCAGCCCGCCCGCAGGGCACGGCGTATGCAAAATTGCAATCAAGATCGCCCAGCCGTGAGGTCTTTTACTGGAATAGGGGCTGGCGTTAGTAAGGGGCTTTTGCTCCTGTTACAGTGTTGCCAGGACCAAGCGTTGATGAGCAAGAAGGGCACCCCAAAAGAGCACAATTGCGGGCGGAATTTGCAAAGGTGCCCAATCTCCCAATGAGGCTACGTCTTCCACATCATTCCCGGGTCTCCAAAAGCAACCACCCGGATTACTCAACCCAGTGAGTCGCGCCCAACCCTCTTAGCGGTGTTCTGGCCATTTGGACGTCTACTCCGCAATCTCACTGCCAGTCGGGCGGATTGTGTAAGAGCATATAACGACGCCCAACACTCAAGAGGCTGGGCCAACTGCGGCGCGCGCCAAGACAGCCAGAATGCACCAACTTGCGGAGCAAGTAGCGAGCGACGAAGGGTGCAATTTTGGAATTGCGCAAAGACCGAGACAGCGCAAAGTTGCCAGTGTCGAGGTCTTCCCTTGCGGGCTCCACGCAGCGGAACTTGCTGCAAAATTGGCAACGTCCCCTCAGTTTCAGAGTTAGGCAACTACCCCTCGGAATGCATACAGAGGCTCGGAATTATACCGCCGATGCGCACTCCTATTTCCAGACCCGGCCTTCTCAACATTCGCTATACGACCGCCAGTGGCGCCATTTTGCTCCGACTCGCAGACCGACGCGGCCTACTCACCTGACTTTCGGCCTACGGCCGCAACCAGCGGCCCAGGTATAACTAGACGGCGTTGCCCGAAAACGCAGACCCGCACCCAGACAATTGCGATTTAAAATAATAAATCTGCCAAAGAAAATACTACCGGATCTGGAAATTCAGCCTCTCGCACGCGCAGATCCCAGAGTGTCTCACCTTCGCCTAGCTGTTTTGGGACCGCACTGAAACGTCTCTAATTTTTTTTGGGCCTCACTACTGAGCTGCTGCTGCATTCGGCTCGCCTTTCTCACTTTTTACCTGCCGGCTGTACTTCCCCTCGCCGTAAGCACCGGATAAGCGCCACGTGCAGGCTTGCTCTATTTGGGCTGCCCTTCTCCTCATACTCCTCACTTGCCCACGCTTATATACTGGCCCCCACGGAAACGTCTGCGGCGTACACTTTTTCAGCGCAACTGGGCCATTTTTAAGTTTTGCTCCTTTCGTTACTGGGCTTCGGACGCTGTGGCCTGAATACCGACCTTATTTACATCAATCGCTGTTGCATCGCATTTGGGGCCATTTATTGCACCTATATCTCCGCTGCGGCTCATCGTCCGGCACTGATCTCCAACTGATAGTGCAAATCTGCGTCCACGCTGCCTTCATTAGACAACCCCACAAGCGTATTTTCCAATATTTCCTCATCCCACCTAATCCCAAAAGCAACCATGGAAACGCTATACGCCTCTCACTACTTCCCACGTGAGCCCAAGGTACAGTACAGACCGGCGTCTGCGTTGTCGTCGCCCTCGGCGAAGTCGTCGTCGTCGGCCGATTCACAGGATGACTTGTTGCCGGAGTTGTGGCTCGAATCTGCACCTATGGAGAACTACTCGTTTCTGAGACCGGCCGTGGGCATGGCAACCCAGCAGAACTCTCTCTTCCGGCCCAATTACTCGATGGACGCGAGCCCTAATTTTGCGTACGATGCGCCAGAATCGTTCCATGGCTCGCTCTTGCTCCGTGACGAGTCTTTAGAATACGCACAGTCGCTATTGCCCAACAGCCTCTTGTTTCCTGTCACGGGCCACCGAATCGGCCAGGAAAGGCCGGTTTCTGGACGCGGAGTCCCCCAAAAAGTCGAGTGCAGGAAACTGGACCCCGGCATTTCCACTTCCAGACCGGGCCATCTGAGACGCAGCTCCTCGACGTCGTCGCTGAAGTCCAGAAACGGATCTGCTTCGTCGATTGGGTCCGCGAAAACGCAGTCCAGAAACGTGAACACGCAGCTCTACAAAACAGAGCTCTGCGCGTCGTTCATGAAACTGGGCGTGTGTCCATATGGCGGCAAGTGCCAGTTTGCACATGGACAACACGAGCTCAAGCTGGTGGAAAGACCGTCCAACTGGAGGTCCAAACCATGTGCCAACTGGGCACGCAACGGCTCGTGCCGGTACGGCAGCAGATGCTGCTTCAAGCACGGAGAAGAGTAGACTAAAAGTACATTCCTATTTATTTCACTTAATAACGACGCTTATGATAGTTTGGCGTAGAGGCTGGGGTTCAGACATGCGGGGTGTGTGTTTCTGGCGGGGCTTGATCATTTTAGAGGCTTTTGTGGGTAGACTCAGACCCTCCCAACAGCACTCATCCAAAACCATTCCCATGAGCAATTCTAGCCCTCGAATCCGTCTACTGTAGCATACCCAATTCCGTATTACTCATCACTATATCCACCCTCCATCGTCCCATTCTCACATATTCTCAGACCTGACTCTTTATATTACCCAACCCCCGAATCTCTCTACGTGCACCTCAGCTCGTGGTGGAGCCGGAGACACCGCACACTACACGAGTGCAACCCGCAATTTCCACACCGAGAATACGGCGATTGGGAGCCACATACCGAGCACAACTTGAGTTTCGGCTTGAAGCTGTCGCCGGGTCTGCTGCGCTTGGCGTCGCCGCCACCCTCGTTGCGCTGCTCCGCAAACGAGAAGTTCACGCCCAAGATGGTGTTGATGGAAATGAGGTTTTTCTCCTCCTCAAAGTACGAGTTTAGATTCCGCCTTGCCGCCAAGATTTTCTTGGTCGACGGAGTGTTTCCAAGCCGGAGCTTCTTTTTGTCCGCCGCACTCAAATGCTTGTGGATGCTCGTGTACGCAAACGTCTTGGGGAGCTCGAAGTTGGCGTTCGGCGTTTCCTTGCCCAACTCCGAGAGCCGTTTGGCGATGAGCTTTTCGAGCTGCATTTGGTGCGACGACTTGTACACACCGCTGCTGACGGTGCCATTGCTGTAGTTTGCCTGTGTTTGCTTGTTGAGCAATTCGGTGAGGTTGTAGTTGACTTTCGGCCTGCTTTTGGAGTTGCGATTGCTGGCATCGTCTCTGCTTGCTGCCTCTGCGGATTTTGAGGAGGGCCGCGCCTGTAGGTTGACCAGGGACGAGAAGTATATGGTTGAGGAGTTTGTGGGGCCCCTTTTGGGGATTTCCTCGACTAGCATTAGATAGTGGTTGAGTAGGGCATGCCACTTGAATGTGACAGTGTAAAAGACCCGTACACCAGAAGATCAGGCAAGACCCACCGGGGCCGGTTTTTCAGCGTCGTGTGGACGGCGTATTCGTGTGGAAGACGTCTTCGTGTGGTAGGGAGGTGAAGTTTACATAGAAAAGCCTAAAGACAAGAGGTAAGAGCAGGCGCAGAGAAGAGCCAGATCGATAGAAAAGAATCAGTAGAAAACTCAGAGCAGCTTCAGCTCTTGGTTCAGCTGCCCCGCTCGATATGTCCATACACGAGCGTACTAGTCGTATCAACAACAGCCTCAGACAGTAGACACATCACTACAAGAGTGGTGAAAACGGCCGTGATGTTATCCACAGCGCCCACGTCGTGAGTCGGCCGAAACCTTGCTGCAACGGATGACTGAACTATAGCCTTTCCTCATTGACTGTTATAGTTGATAAAGAAAAGAAGAATCGGCACGGGCGTTGGAACGCGGCGCATATATGGTGCGCGCCGGGTAACGGAGCAGTCGTGTGAGACAGTCTTTTGGAGTGGTCCAGCGGCGGCATAAAGAGACCGGAAGGGAAAAAGTATTATTACTTCCATAAACCCAAAAGGCTCACTGGACGGTATCTGGCGAATGTGGCGATTATTCTCCAAAGTATCGTCATTCTCCGTGGTCTTACCCAGACCCGCTCACACGTGACCCGCACCACGTGAGCGCTCTCTCTCAAATTTTTATCGCTAGATCTCGAGATTTTCACCGTACTCCAGAAATCGATACCCAAAAACGCCCCTACAATGGCAGAAACAGACCTTTCGTGGGACACCATCAAAGAGAATGGCGCTAAGCTTCTCTTTGATTCCCGCAATAATGTCAGGGTGCCTGTCCTCAGGAAAATCTCTGCAGTAATAGCCACGGGGGACCCAGAAGCGAAGCCAACGTTGCAGAAAATGGCCCTTTTGGTGTTCAAAACGTACAACTATTACCAGGACGCGCAGTCACGTGCTGAGGCGTTGAAAGTCGTGGTGGCCCTTGTTAATTCCGACGACATTTTTATAAAATTTTTCGTGAAATCCATCAGCGAGGTTGCGGGCCAGTGCTCCAATATGGCAGTCACCGACGTGCTTACGTTGTTGAGCTGGACCAACAAAGTCATGGTGATATTAGCCGCCGGCAGCAAGGGGGGATTGCCCGCCGACCCACTTTTCGGTGCACTCGTAGACGCCCAAATTGCGTTGCTTTTTTCCGCCACAAACTCGTCCAGCGGCCGTGTCCACGCAGCGTCGCACCAGAAACGTATCCTACACCTGAGCATTGCGCAGACAAAGCACGCCATTGTGGAGGTGCTCGAAAAAACAGCAGAATCGGACAAAACAGCATGCATTGACCTCTGCATTAAAAAGGCCACCTTGCCATCAACCGCAGTTCTGGCCGCCACGCTATTTCTTGGCATTTTCTCCGACGCCTTGCACGACATGTTGCCCACGGAGCCGGCGTTGTACGATCACGTGACACGCTCCGGCGTTAACATGGAGGTCGTGCTGTACTTTACCAGCACGGTGCTTTTGGCCAAAGTGGCTCCTGCCGCTCATGCGTTGGCCACATTCACGCAGTACTACTTGGCCAATTTCGTGTCCGCGGAGGATTTTGCCAAACACGTGCTTCCTAACTTGGACAAGGCAATTATGCGCTCGTCCGAGGTAGGTTTTGCCGTAACGCAGCCGCTTTTCTCCGAAAGGAACTGCGTCGATTTGTCTGCTGTTTTTGCATCCTCCAAGCTTTTAGCCAACGTGCTCAATGGGCTCAAGTCGGCCAAGGAAAACGTGCGCCAAATTGCGTTTTCCACCTTGGAGCTCATTTTTGCCAATTCCTTACCATCAGTTCTGGACGCTGACGTGTGCAAAGTTATTGACGAGATAGCAAAAACTTTTAAAGGCACTTCCAACTCTGAGAGCAAAGTTTTGCTAGCAAACGCGTTTGGTGTGATTGGCCAGAATGAAGAATCTTCAGAAACCGTCACCGCCAAGCTTCTTGATGCATTGCTTCCGCTCACTTCCAAAGAGCAAAATGAAAACGTGCTTCTGGGTCTTGTGCGTGTGTTTTCGCTGGAATTCGTTAAAGCGCTTTCGCATGGCTGGAAACTGGGTGACGATAAAGTACTAGCACAATTTAGGACTGGTTTGGAGCACGCAAAACTTCCCCTTAGGAGCATCTGGGCGTCGTTTTTCGGCCTTCTGGTTCTTGACAAAGAATCCTCGAAAAAGACAGAAGTTGCTGACGCGCTCCGTGCCCTCTATCCTTCCTTGGTGAAGTCGTTGACTGAAGCCAACAAATCGCCACTTTTAACCGTGGCCAACAAGGGCATTGTTCCTGCGTATGTGTGCATTGCGTTGGCGGACTTGGCAGAAACCCCAGACGCCGAAAAAATTTTCCAGGAGTCCTTGTTCACGCAAAAAGAGAAGTTTTCCATCTTGACCAGCCTGCAAGTGCTTGTTAAATTGGCCGGATTTGACCAAGAATGGTGCTCCCGGGCCTTAGTTTCTGCGTTTGGATACAGCGGTAGATCTACCGAATTTGCGTTTGCATATTTGCACTTCTGCATCTCAGCAAATGTGTCGTATGCCACCAGAATAAGGGCGGTGAAACAGATCGCTGATGTTATAGAGATTGACGAGTCACGTGCCTCAGACGTCTTCGTCGCAGGGGTCCAATCCGTTCTCTCGTTGAGCGAACAAGGCTCCGAGGTCGATTTTGGCCACAACTTGAGTCTTCTATCGCCCGTGTTCAACCTCCTTCTGCAGATTCCAAACAAGGCGCTTGCCACAGAGAACTTGGTGCATTTATTGGTAGCCGCACACCACCCTGCAATCCACATAAAGGAGAGCTGGATCGGGTTGGCGTTGCGTGCTTCAGTCGACCCCGGAAAGGTCGTGCAAAGTCACGTAACTTCCATGATGGACTCTGTGCTGAGCACGTTGGAAACGGTCACCATAAACGGCCCCTTGTTCCAAGCAGCACTCAAAGCAGTAAACACTCTCACCTTTATTGATGCAGTTACCGTTCAGCCCGAAATAGCGAAAATCCTTAAGGCCGATTTGAGAGTGGAAAACATCGCAGGATTTGACGAGACCGCAGTGAAAATCTGGGCTGCGCCAGAGGGAGAACTTGTGGTCGATGTTCTCCAAATAAACAAGCCCAAAAAGGCCGAGGACAAGAACTCGAAGGACTACGAGACTCGCAAATGGGAGGAGAGCTTGCAGAAGGAAATCTCGTCCAAAAAGACGGTCCAGAAGAAGTTGACTAGAGATGAGCAGGTGCAGGTCAACGAGCAGCTTGCGAGGGAGTCTGCTATTCGTGCCGAGCTCAGTGCTGTCGTCAGACGCTACTACCGTTCTTTCCACCTCGTCCGTGAACTTTGTCAGGGCACGACCCCAGTTTCCGAGGGATCCTCGGAGTGGTTCAGTGTGGCGGTGTTTGAGCTTTTGGCGCTCGTGAAGCACGAGTTTTCGTTCGATCTTTTTGGCGAGTTTGCGGCAGAAACGTATATCAAGGCGTCGCACGTGTGCCGCGACAGATTGCACCCATTGGAGGAGACCACGGGCGCAGTTACTTTGCGCCTTTTGGGCGTGCGTGGCATTCCCGAAAACTTCACCCAGTTGCCGCTTCTCCAGGCGTTGAGCACGGTACTTTTCCGCATCAAGTTTATGATCGACGACTGGTTCCACGTCTGCGGATACATCTACATCGCACCCTTGATAATCGAGGTGTTGAAGGTGGGCATCGCCGTGGCCAGGAAGAACTCCAAGAAACAGGTCGTCACTTCGGAATTCTCCGACGAGGACCCGGAGGAGGAGCACCTTTCGTTGGCTCTCAGTATTCTCTCTGCACAGGACATGTTGCAGCACGAACAGGTACCCCGCGAGCCGGTTTTGAAGGCGATGATTGCGTTGATGAAGATCCCCACCAAGGCCAAAATGGCGAAAGAATGTTTCTCCACGCTCTGCCAGCAGATCTCCGTCAACTTCACGCGCGCAGATTTGGACGTGTTGCTCGGCAATCTCTTGTCGCCAGACACCTTTGTCAAGACGGCGATTCTCCAGGGCCTCGACGCGGAATTCGACTTATCCGAGGAACTTTCGTACTCCGACGAAATCTGGATCACCATGCACGACAACGACGAAAAAGCCGCGGATTTGGCAAGGACCATCTGGGACGACAGCGACTTTTCGCTAGTGCCAGATGCTGTGCAGAGACTCCTTAAGTTCATCGATGAAGAAGATAGCGGATTGCGGCTCACTGTGGCCAAGGCCATCGCATCGGCCGTTAAAGTTTTGGGTGAAAACGACGCCACAGTCTACCAGCGCACTTTGGATGCTTTACTCGCGATCTACCGCGAGAAGGAAATCCCACCTCCGCCCCAGAAAGACAAGTTTGGCTTGGTGGTCAACAAGCACGCGTTGCAGAAAGACACGTGGGAGCCCAGATCTACCGTGGCGATCACGCTCAGACTTTTGAGTCCTCTTTGCACGACGCAGGAAAGTGTCGAGAAAGTGTTCAAATTCCTTGTTTCCGACGAGAGCTTGGGCGACAAGGAGGACTTGGTTGCGCAGGAACTTTTGGAGGCCGGTACGGAGGCCATCAAGACGTGTGGTGCCGATTTCGTTGAGGTGTTGATTCCCATTTTCGAGCAGTGTCTTGGTCAGCCAGATAAGGGCTCGAAAAAGCAGGACCGCATCAAGGAGCTGGTGATCATTTTGTACGGGTCCTTGGGCCGGTACTTGGACGCATCCGATTCGCGGTTGCGCATCATTTTCGACCGTTTGTTGGCAACCCTTGACACACCTTCGGAGGACGTGCAGTTCGCAGTATCCGAGTGCATTGCGCCGCTCGTGAAGGCGTTTGAAGCCTCGTTGCAGGACCGTTTTGACGAGCTTTTCGACAAGCTCTGGACCGGCAAAACGTTGGCTATTCGCAAAGGTGCAGCGTACGGTATCGCCGGGTTGGTCAAGGGAGCAGGCATAAAGTCGCTCTTCAACAACGACATCATGCGGAACTTGACCTCCGCCGCGGAGGACAAGAAGAACGAGCACGCCAGAGAGGGTGTATCGTTCGTGCTCGAGTGCTTATCGCAGGCGCTCGGCCCGAAGTTCGAGCCCTACGTCGTGGAGATTTTGCCCATAATCTTGAAATCCTTGGGCGATCCGAGTGCGCCTGTGCGTGAGGCCACCGACTACGCCTCGAGACAGATCATGAAGTGTACCACGAGTTACGGAGTGAAACAATTGATTCCGTTGGCCATACGTAATCTTGACGATACTGCATGGCGGTCCAAGAAAGGGTCGGTCGAGTTGCTCGGTTCGATGGCGTACCTCGACCCCACGCAGTTGTCGGCCTCCTTATCCACGATTGTGCCAGAGATCGTTGGGATTTTGAACGACTCGCACAAAGAGGTGCGTAAGGCGGCCGACCAGGCGCTCAAGCGGTTCGGAGAAGTGATCCGTAACCCCGAGATTCAGACCATCGTGCCCCATTTGATCCAGGCCATCGGCGACCCGACAAAGTACACAGACGACGCGTTGGACAAGCTCATCCAGACGCAGTTCGTGCACTACATCGACGGACCGTCGTTGGCGCTCATCATCCACGTGATCCACCGCGGTATGCGCGAGCGGCTGGCGGCCACCAAGAAGAAGGCGTGCCAGATTGTGGGCAACATGGCCATTTTGGTCGATGCGCACGACCTCCTCCCCTACCTTCCCTCGCTCGTGGCGGAGTTGGAGGTGGCCATGGTGGACCCTGTGCCGGAAACACGTTCGACGGGTGCACGTGCCTTGGGCTCGTTGGTGGAGAAGCTCGGCGAGGACAAGTTCCCGGACTTGATCCCTCGTCTTTTGGCCACGTTGCACGACCCTGCACGGGCCGGCGACAGGCTTGGATCTGCCCAGGCGCTCTCGGAGGTCATTTGTGGGCTCGGTCTCGCCAAGTTGGACGAGATGTTGCCCTCCATTTTGTCTTCGGCACAGCTGCCGTATGCACACGTGCGTGCAGGCTTCATGCCGTTGTTGTTGTACCTCCCCGTGTGTTTCGGGTCCCAGTTTGCGCCCTACTTGGCCCGCATCATTCCTGCTATCCTCCAAGGTTTGGCAGACACCGACGAGGAGATCCGCGGCACTGCATTGAAGGCTGGTCGCTTGCTCGTCAAGAACTACGCGTCACGTGCCGTGGACTTGTTGTTGCCCGAGTTGGAGCAGGGCTTGGCGGACACGTCGTACCGCATCCGACTCTCGTCCGTGGAGCTCACGGGCGACTTGTTGTTCCAGGTCACAGGCGTGTCTGGCAAAAACGAGCTTGGCGAGGAGCAGGGCGAGGTCAACCGCAGTCTTGTGGGGGCCTTGGGCCAGGACCGCCGGGACAGGATTTTGGCGGCGTTGTACGTCTGCCGTTCCGATGTTACGAGTGTTGTGAGAGCCGCGGCCATCGATATCTGGAAGGCGTTGGTGGCCAACACGCCCAGAACTGTCAAGGAGATCATCCCCAGCTTGGCGCAGATGCTCGTCAAGCGCTTGGGGTCCAGCGACGAAACCCACCGCACTATTGCGGCGACCACGCTTGGCGATGTCGTGAGGAGGGTCGGTGCAAACGCCCTCGCGCAGTTGTTGCCCACCTTGGAGCAGTTGCTCGTGTCCAGCGACGCCAACGCCAAGGAGGGTATCTGTATCGCCCTCACGGAGTTGATCAGCTCGGCCTCCGGCGATGCAGTGGCGTCTTTCCAGCCCACGTTCATCTCCATTATCCGTGACGCGTTGCTCGATCCGTCTCCTGAAGTCAGAGCTGCGGCAGCGCAAGCCTTTGAGGCGCTTTTGGAGCAGCTGCGTGATGTCGTGGACGAGATCGTGCCACACTTGGTGGCGATGCTCCGGTCCGACGACGCCGAGAACGCGTTGCTCGCGTTGAAGGACCTCATGGCCACGCGTGCGGACGTGGTGTTCCCGATCTTGATGCCTACGTTGTTGGCGCCGCCGCTCGATGCCTTCAAGGCACGTGCGCTTTCATCCATCGCTGCTGTGGCTGGTTCTGTTTTGTACTCGCGTCTTGCGGCCATCATTAACACCCTTCTCCAGGCGGTGGTGGATGCCAAGGAGCGTGGGGACCCGGCAGAGGTGACCCAGGTGCAGGAGGCCTTTGACACCACGTTGGCGGCCATCGGTGACGAGGGCGTGCATCCCGTGATGCAGCAGTTGATGGCGTTGGTCAAGCACCAGGACCCCAAGAAGCGTGCTGCGATTTGCGAGCGTCTTGCGGTGTTCTTTCCGCAAACCAGCCTCGACTACTCCATCTACGTTCACGATCTCGTCTCGCAGCTCATCTACTACTTGGGCGATTCCGACAGTGACGTGGTCCAGGCCGTGTTCGACGCGTTGGCGGCGTTGGTTAAGGCCCAGGACAAACCCGTATTGGAGCTGTTGGTGAAACCCGCATACCAGGCGTTGCTCATGGCAGGCGTCAAGGGCGAGGAGTTGCCCGCGTTCGCATTGCCCAAGGGCCCCAGCTGCGTGTTGCCCATCTTCGCCCAGGGCTTGATGTACGGCACGGGCGAGCAGCGGGCGGTGTCTGCCGAGGCGATGGCGGAGATCATTCTCCGCACGCCCGCTTCCACACTCCGTCCGTTCGCCACGCCGCTCACGGGCCCGTTGATCCGGGTAATCGGCGAAAAGGTCTCTGCGGAGACCAAGGCCGCCATCTTGGGCGCGTTGGCCGCGTTGTTGCGGAAGATCCCGCAGTTCTTGCGTCCGTTCGTGCCGCAGCTCCAGCGCACGTTTGTGCGGTCGTTGAGCGATGGTGTGGAGAAGGTGCGCAGCGGTGCCGTGGAGGCATTGGCGCTTTTGGTGGAGTTCCAGCCGCGCGTGGACTCGCTCGTGGCGGAGTTGGTGTCTGGCGCCAGAAACTCTGAGGACCAGGCAATCAGAAACGCGTTGCTCCGGGCCATGTTGCAGGTGGTGCTCAAGGGCGGCAAGAACATGAGCGAGGCGTCCAAGACGTCCATCATGGCGTTGGTGGAGGACGAGCTCAGCACCGTGGACGACCGTTCCGCGGTGGCCTACGCCCGTTTGTTGGGCTCGCTCTCGCAGATCTTATCCACGGAGGAGGCAGCCAGCATTCTCAAAAACAAGGTGTTGAACAAACGCGACGCCGCGTCCTTGGGCTTCGCCATCTTGGCCATCAACTCGTTCCTCCGCGACGCCCCTGTGCACGTGTTTTCGACGGGCTTGCTCGACGAGATCGTGGGCTTTGTTTTGGACTGCGCCAACAGCACCTCGCCGTACGTCAGCGACAACGCCACGGTGGCCATGGCCAAGCTCGCGTTGTTGCACGGGGAGACTAAGTCGCCCAAACAGGAGTTATCGGACGATCTTGAGACACCTTTTGAGGTGCCCGAAGGTGCCCGCACCGCGTTGGCCGAACAGTTGTCGAAATGCGCCCTCCAGCCCGAGTCCGCCTCGAGCGACACTCGTAGATTGGCGTTGGTGGCACTCCGAACCGTGGCCAGACTCAAGTTCGACGCGTTCGTGGAGCCCAATTTCGACACTCTTGCACCATCTGTGTTTGCCTGCTTGCGGGACGCGGTGATCCCGATCCGCTTGGCGGCGGAGAAGGCCTATTTGGCGGTGTTCCGCTTGGTGGAGGACGTGGACCAGCAGATCTTTTCGCTGTGGTTTGAAAAGGCCTCTCAGAGCACCATCACCACTGTTATCGGCACGGCCATCCAGCCTAGATCCATCGGCGACTACACCAAGCGAGTGGCCAGCAGATTGGCTTCCGTGGAGAGAGAAAGGTTAGAGGACGGTGGCGACGACGAGACCATGTTTAGCGACCGCTACGAGGACGAGAACGAGGTGTGGGCCGTCGGAGGCTTTTAGTCGTGGGCCGACCACGTTGTAGTAAGAAGTATAGCGAGAGATATAGCGAGAGATATAGCAAGAAGATAGCAAGAAGGTAGCAAGAAGTAGTAAAGTCAGGTGTAGCAAGATGACATCAAGAATATTCTATTAATTGGGCCTGGCGCGAACTCTATTTGTCTCGGCTCTCGCCCGTGGGGATCGGCCGCTTGTTGGAAAGCGCCGGCCGGTGGAAGTCCGACTGCATCGTGAGGTTCTGCGGTAGGTCGAGCCTCAAGCTCCTCAACGGCGGAAGGTGGTTCGAGTCTTGCGGTGTGGTGTCAACAGTTATGGCGTAGTCCTTCGGAGCCTTTTCGTCGGGACGAACTCCCGAGGCAGCCGGAGGAGAGCTCCCTTGCGAGGATTGCTCGAGTTTGGGCGTCTGGTTTGCTGACGGTATGGCAGGGGGCGATTTAAAGAAAGTGGATAGGTTGGTGGACGAGTTACTTGCAGACATGATCGGGGTATTGGCGGCAGAGAGCCCAAGCACCGGCGAGTTGGGGATGGTGAAGTTGCTGTTGGGCGAGTTCGGTCTACTCTTCTTGAGCCGCTGCTGCACGTACTCCATGTCGCTGTCCTCTAATATACGCGAGCGGCTTGGCGCCGGGTTGTGCATTTGCGGGTTCAACGGTGTCATTTTCTGAAGCGACAGAAGCGTGCTGAACGCGGGCTTGGCCGGCGTATGCCCATTATTCTTGCTTGATTTGAGCGCAATGCTCGACAAGTATTGCAAGTTGTTCAGCGAGCTCAGCGGCGCAAAACTGCCGAATTTGGAAGCGTCCGCCGAGCTGAAGTAGTCTTTAAGCGAGGGAAGTGACTGCGAGTTGGCGGGGATTTCCACGGCAAACGGCTTGGAGCTGCGCGACCCCATGGTATTGGATGACGACTTTTCCAACACCTTGAGTTCTTCCGTGGCGGCAGAGGCTAGTATATCGATGTTCATCATAGACGAGTTTGGCGTAGAAAGCCCGGCAGATTCGTCTTTGACCGGAACCTCTGCGCTGTCCAGAACGGGCGACAAGTTTGTGTCATTAGATTTTGGTATACTGCTTGTTTGCGAAGAAACGTCGGTCGTTGCTGGCAGATCCGCTTCCTGGACCTGCCCAAGGTATGGCGAGGTCTTTAATATCAGCAGCGGGCCCGGCGGCGAGGAAGTTTCAAACATGTTATTATGAGCTGTTGCCGGACTCGATGACATCGGTATTACAGACAGCAACGTGGCTATCGATCCTGGGCCGGGAAGGCCGTTTTCAAGACCAAGCGCTGGCTCGCTGCCCACTTTGGAAAGGTTCTTGTTTCGCCGACTGTTGGGGTTTGTGTGTATTCTGGAATGCCTCGTGAGTTCGTCCAGACGGGAGAACTTCTTGTTGCAGCCTGGAAACGAGCACGAGTGGGGTTTCTCGCCCGTATGGGTCCTGATGTGCCGAGTCTGATGCTCCAAACGGTGGAACGCCTTGTCGCACATGGGACATTTGTATGGCCTCGTGGTCACGTCTTTGCGTTTTGGCTCTGCGTTTGCAAACATTATTCGGTGGATGTGGCTCTCACAAGATTCGAGAGCTGGTCTAGAAGGGTGTGGGTGAAATGAAAGTGACAAACTTGGGCAAAATTGTGCGCAACGACGACGGCGGGGGCGAAAAGTGGGGCGGGGCAGATTCTAAAGCCCGCTTTAACGGTGGTATTTCGGAAAATAATAAAACCGCAGACAAGGTCAAAAAACGCTCACTTTGAAATGAGTACAGGGTTGCAACGATGCCCTGAAATGTGTGGCAAGTAAAAAAATACTTGTGTGGTGAATGTGTTAGGTAACTCACCGAAGCCCAAGCGTGAGAAAAAATATGGGGTAAGGGAAGGAAAAAAAACTTCTCCAGAATCCTGATGGATTTCGCACAATGAGCGTTTGAGGAGAAGCGGAGAAAATCACGCTGCATGCCTGCATACATTCAGCCGAACGAGCTCAAGGCGGAGGAGAGGCTGGGCAAGCAACGCAAAATGAAATTCCGGCCCGCCATCCACGGCCATGCTGGTGGCTATTTTTGCTACATTGCCGGGTTTTTTTGGTGTGTTTTTTGTGCTGGGCTTGCCCTCTTTTGCGGTGTGCTTCTTGGCACTCGTTTTGGGGCTCTGGGACCAGCGCACTGGGCCTCTGGTGAATTTCTTTTTCCTGGCCCATAGTGCTCCCCTCATTTCGACCCGCAGCTCCATTGCGTCCACTGGTGCACATTTTTAGGTCGCGCATTCTGAGTCCCGGGTTGGCCTTTGCAGATCTGATAAGTGTGGATACAGTTCGCCTCAGTGTGCTCCGGGAATTTTGCCGGCTCGAGATAAGCAGAAAAGATTTGTGAGAAAATGGCACATGGTGATGGGTAAGAATATGGTGGTGGTCAACAAGTAGTTTATGGTGCTTGCAAAAAAAAATCTTTGAAAGTCATGGGACAATTTCAAGAGAAGACAGTATTGTCCACGAATTGTCCAAGAATTGTCCAAGAATTGTTCTGTGTGGTTGTAACATAAACATCTGTAGCGTGCCGCCACAAGATAATGAATCAGCCCACGCTATGTCCAAATCAAGGGGAGGCACGCGGTAGTTTCCCCGGACGCTCACTGTGTAGGAGCGCCGCGCTAGTTTCCTATCGAAGGGCGACTTGGTATCGTGCTCCAGTTGCCGCGCGCCTGTACACAATTCGATAAACAATGGAGTGCACCGAGGCGTTCGGCTTTCTCATTTTTGCAGCCACAGTGAAACAGCCATGACATGGATGCTGTTCTAGAGATGAAAGAACAGATGCCGACATAGGCAAAAGTGGTCAACTAATCCTTTTTTCATCGAACATATGGGGTATGGAAGTTGGGGTTTTAGAAGGTACAGCCATTCTTTTGTTCATCACTCTTTTGCCCTCACATAGAACAAGAGGCAGACTAGACCTACCGAATTAGGGTCGTAGTGGGCGCTTAAAGTACATGTCTTCAGCGTGATAATTCGCCGAACATTCTCTCTTTTTTTGTACGTATCTTTCGCAGCAGGCGTGGTTTCGTCTCCCCAGCTACGGCTCTTCAACATATATCTGAAAAGTTCCATGTCCTCTAGAAGACTCTGAATCACCTTTTCGTGAAAGAGTTTCTATTCCTTTCAGATTCAAGCGGATTTTGCTGCCTTATATCGAGTACGTGCGAATCGGGTAACACAAAGCTCAGTGCGTATGAGGAGGTCCGCTTCTGTGCTGCAAAATCCGATTTTTTATTAGCCATATTCTACGTTTGCGACCAAAACCGTTTTTGTGGTTTTGCCGCCAAGTATATAAATCAAACCTGGAAGTCGCAATCATTTGTGTACGTTTCCCTTTTTTCCCGATCAATCAAGCTTATTCTGAATTTTCTCAATCCACCGCAAAATTTAAAAATTGCAAAACACAACTTGCATTTTCAAAAAGCTAATTCAGTCAGAAATTGCCAAATTCTTCCAAAATTCACAAATCAGGAATTTCTTGATACCTAATTCTACCTATTATCAAAAATGTCTGCCCCCGAAAACTTGGTCGCACCAGCATCAGGATTAGCCGCCCCGGCCAGCGAAAACAACAAGGAAAACGAATTTCCCGCCGAAAACGTGCCCCTGACAAAGCAGGCAGGAATCCAGCAAAAGCCCCTGAATGAAACCAGTAAGCGTCGACCCTCTTCCTGTATGTTCGTGGCCAGTCTTCGCTCGACTTGTTCTGATGACGAGCTCTGCCGCTCAGTAACTAGGCATTTTGAGGTTTACGGAGAGTTGGCATCCGTCAAGGTTCTAAGAGATCCAATGAACCGGCCCTACGCTTTTGTTCAATACACGAACGATCGGGATTGCAAACAGGCAATAAAAATGGGCCACAACTCTGAGCTAGACGGCCGCAAATTGCGGTGTGAGGCTGCGAAGGTAAACCGCACCTTGTTCATTTCGTCCTTCCGCGAGACCAAGAAAAGTGACTTGCAGCAGTTGGTCTGCGACTTCGGGGAGACTGAATTGATTGCACCCAGCACCCACACCGGGCGGGTTATTGACCATTCTTCCCCTGATTCTAGTTTCAATTGGTTTGTGAAGTTTTCTTACAGAGATGACGCCATTCGGGCGTTCGCAAGTTTATCCGACAATGAGGAGTACCACGTAGAGTGGGCGCAAAATATCGACGACGTGGCGGTGAAGGCGAGTCAGTTTGACAAGTATGCAATATTCATTGGCCAGTTGCCTCATTCAGTGACAGAGGCAGATATTCGGGGCCACTTTTCCTCCCACGGTACTATCAAAGAGGTACATATTATACACAAGCTGTTTTCTACATTTGCGTTTGTGACCTTTGCCGAAGAAGCGGCTGCAGCAAGCGCCGTGGCTCGTGATAATCATTCCATGTTCATGAATAAGACTATTCATGTCCAGTACAGGGAACTCACCAGCAAGGCCAACTCGCGAATCCTTCTCTCGCCACGAATCCCGGTTGCTTTGGCTCCTCCCCCAATCCACTTGAAAAGATTTTCGAGTGCTGTTCCAAGGTGGCCCACTAATGTCAGGCCCAACCAATACGACATCTACGCCGGTGGCCTCAAATCGCCCATTATTGACCAGAGTAATTCGATGACATACTCACAGGAGTATTATCTTAAAGAGGCTCCCGCAGAGAGAGATTACCAGGCTGCAGTTCCGCGTTTCAGAGATTCTCGGAAGATTTTGCCGCAAGTTCCTGTGTCAGATCAAAACAGCATGTACTACTTGATTCCTAGCGCTCGGCCCAAGAACTAGATTTCAGGTGAACAGGTGCGCGCGCGATCGCACACACGTTATCTACGAATCGAAGCACCCTCTTGTGGAGCAGTTTTCTTTAGCAGTGATAGCCTCGTTTATATTTTCAATAAAAAAATATCATCATGCGCCGCTCAGACATCTCTGGGTTGGCGAGCTCCATGGGAAATGGAGATAATCCCAAGGCCTTGCGCGTCTCGTTGACGAAAGAGAAGTTGTCACAGCTCAGCGTTGCTAAGAGTCACTCTTTCTATGAGCTCACTTCAGACCAGAGTACCTTGGATGCCCGGCCCTGGCGTAATCTGCCCAAATATTTCACGCAGGTACTTATCTCAATGCTTGCGTTGGTGAAAATGAGTGCTCACGCGAAATCTGGCGGCTCCATCGAGGTTATGGGGATGCTCACGGGCAAGATTGTACGCAACCTGTTCATTGTCATGGATGTATATTCACTCCCGGTCGAAGGAACAGAGACACGCGTCAATGCCCAGAATGAGGCCTACGAATACATGGTGCAATACCTTGACAATCTCAAGGAAACCAAACCAAAGGATAGTATAGTTGGCTGGTACCACTCACATCCAGGCTACGGGTGCTGGCTCAGCGGGATAGACGTTGCAACCCAAAGTCTCAACCAGAACTTCCAGGACCCGTATCTAGCGATAGTGGTAGACCCGTCGCGGACACTGAACCAGGGCAAAGTGGAAATTGGAGCGTTCAGGACTTTTCCTGTGGGGTACGTTGATGAAACAGAGAAGAAGGGTAAGAACGAAAGCAGCAGCAGCAGTCAGGGTATGGGAGCACATTCGAACCAGTACTACGCTCTAGATGTGAAGCTCTTCAAAGGGCCGCAGGATGAGGAAATCGTGAATGCGATTCTCGACAAGTCCTGGGTTTCGGGAATTGCGCAAACCCAGGCATGTGTCAAAAACTATGACAAGAATGTAGCGGAAAAGGTGGAACTGATCATGGAAGTGCCCCTGGTGCAAAACCTGCGAACAGACTCCAATCAGGCCGGACGATATGAGCGACTTTTTGAGAGGATGGCAGTCTTGCATGAGCTGAAGAGTTCACGGCAAGGGCTGGAGAGAGAATCCAAGGAAAGTGCTGACACCTGCAGACCGTTTTTGAGCGAACAAAATTACGTGTCCATGGACAACCCAAGTGAAGAGGCATTGGAACTTGACGATGACGAGAATTACGAGGGTGACGACAACGACAACGATAATGACAATGACAGCGAGAGTCGTATTGGGTTAGACAACGAAGACGAGGATGATGTGCAGAGTGTACGTACCCGGGACGCGGATGACAACATGGGAATGGCCCAGGACTCAGACGACGCGTCATACCAGCAAATGGAGCTAGAGCAGAGTGGTGAGATGGGTCTCTTTGAGGAGTACGAGGCGGGCCTGGGAATCGACCGTCTACAGAGAAAAGGCACGAAACGGAATCTTCGTACTTCCTCGGGAGAATCTAAATGCAGTCTTCCGTTTGGATCCAGTGCTGAAAATCGCAAGCGGTTTGCTGCTGGCGACCTCAGCAGTGCTGTGGACAGCGAGTTGAAGCACAAGATGCACAACCTCCAAGTTGATCTCCAATCGCACGTGAAAGAGACGAGAAGTCTTGGCCAGGCTGAACTTTTAAAGCTAGTAGGCAAACGAGCACAGCAAAGAGTGTTTGGAAACCGTGATTGGTGAGGTGGTGAAATGTTCCATT
>JAJMHQ010000034.1:93190-139088 GCA_030583255.1 Metschnikowia kunwiensis
AAAAAAAAAAAAAAAAAAAAAGCACACACGCTGCATTGTGCAATTGTCGAAGCCTGTCCCACCCGTTACTCCCCAGAAACCGCCATTTTTCAAGATCCACAAAAAAAACGGATCAGGTAAACAAAAGCTATTCGGTCCATTTTCTCTCTGTGGCTCGACCAAAAGATCCGTGAAGGCCCCCTTTTGTTCGTGTGTTTCGTGAGATTTGCTATCAGTGGGCAGGCATCGCACATCGTATCGGCCTGCTTATATATTTTTCTGCTTTCTGATTCTCGATTCCGAGTGTCGAATAAGGTCTCGTCTCAGCCATGTCGAATCCCTTAGTCGACCGCATCCTCAATAACCCCTTGACTTTTGTTTCTGCCAAGCACCCGGAGCAAGAAGTACAGACCATAAAGTCTTCTGGCTACATCATTCTCAACTCATCGACGACTCCCACACAAGCAGGGCACATCATGCCTGTAAAACGGCCACAGAAGCGCGAGGAGAAACGAGTGAAATCTATGGCCGAGGCTATTGCCGCGTATACTGGTCGCAAATATTTGACAAAAGCGGAGAAGAAGAAGAAACTCCGTGAAGCGACAACGCAGCCTGACTCGGAGTCATCAGACGACGACAAGTACGAGTCTGCGTCGGAGTTTCCGCTGGACTCGTCTTTTCAGGATACGCGCAACTCTAGCGATGACGATGGAGAACAGAGTGAAATCGTTGAGGAAAACGGGGAAGATCTTGAGATAGATGTAGGGGCTGACAATCGCGAGAGTCAGAGCGAAAGTGAGAGTGAGAGTGAGAGCGACAATGCACAAGATGATCAAGAGGATCCTGGCAAAGATTTAGGAGAGGATTTAGTAGAGGATTTAGGAGAGGATTTGGGAGAGGATTTAGGAGAGGAATTGGGAGAAGATCTCCAACAGCACGAGGAATCAAAAGACTTTCTCGGTGGGGCTCTCAAAGACCACAGTTCTGAGGAAAGTTCCAGCAGGGGGAGTGTTTCTGAAGAACCAGAATTTGAGGGAATGGCAAGTAAGAATCCTGAAAGTACGGCTCAGAAATCTGGAGCAGATGTTGAAGAGATGGACTCTGAAAGTCTCGAAGACAAAGATTTCACAAGCAAAGAAAGCGATTCAAGCGAAAGTGACGAGGATGACGAAAACGAAGAAAACAAAAGCGAAGAACACGAGAATGATGACAATGACGACACGGGCGACGAGAGTCATGTCCCATCGGAAAACGGCGATGCTGATATTGAGCACACCCACGATGATGACGACGACAGCATAGGGCAGAAGAACCAGGACCGCCTCCAGTTGAAGAAAGATTTATTGCAAGATATGGAGAAACCGCTTTCTGACGAAAACAGCGATGCTCTGCACACAAATGGCGACAGCAAAACCCCCGAAAACGGTCCCCGGGCAGGAAACATTCCTCCCTCTTTGACCCACTATACTCTCGACGAGCGCGAGGAACATCCTGTTTCCGGGCGGATCATGCGCAAGTGGCCAAAACAGTACAAGGAGTCGAAACCAGTGGGGCTCTTGAACTTCGGGGTCACGTGCTACATGAACTCGGCGATCCAGATCATGGTCCACATCCCTGCCATGCAGCACTACTTGATCGAGGTGATGCAGGGAAAACACGACATCAAACCCAGATCCGTCACCCACACATTTGCGGATTTGGCTCTCCGAATGTGGGGCATGGGCGTCAAGAAGAACAGCCCGCGCAAGTACATCAACCCGAAAAAGATGGTGCAGAGACTCGACGACATAAACTGCATGATGAGCGAGTGGCAGCAGGAAGACTCACATGAGTACTTCATGAGCTTGATGTCGCGGCTTCAGGAGGACAGCACGCCCAAGGGAAAGAAACTCAATCAGTCGGTAATCTACGACATTTTTGGCGGGCTTCTCGACCAGGAAGTCATTTGCCAAGAGTGTAAAACCAACAGTGTCACCAAACAGGAGTTCTACGACTTGTCGTTGGGCCTCAACAAAAAACGCACACGGTCCAACGACGGTACGGAAGCCGACCCCTCATTGTCCTCGCACAAGTACACAATCGAGAAGTCGATCCGCGACTTCTTCAGCACAGAAACGATCCGCGTCGATAAAGGGGACGCCTCTTCCGGTTACCACTGTGAAAAGTGTAAGAAGCGCACAGTAGCCACGAAAAAGTCTGCGGTGGAGAAGAGCCCGCAAACGCTCATGGTTCACTTAAAGCGGTTCAAGTTCAACGGCAACTCGTCGCTGAAGGTCAAGCAACCGATCCACTATCTGAAGTTCTTGGACTTGGCCCCCTACAGCAAAACACACGGCTCGCTCAAATACCAGCTCATGGGTGTGATTGTCCACGAAGGAAGGTCGATTCTGTCTGGCCATTATGTTGCTCACTGCTACCAGCCAGATGGCACATGGTCCACTTACGACGACGAGTACATCAACAAGATCGACGAGGCCACGGCGTTGAGCGATCCTTCCGCGTACTGCTTGGTGTACATGAAGTTGGAGGAGAAATCGAGAAAAAGGGGCAACAGCGAGAACGGCGACGGCAAGAGGGTAAAGACCGCCTAGTTTCATGGCTAGTTTTCTGTCGATCTCGGACTTGTCCCACAGCATCCTCATGTTGCACCCGTAACGACATGGGCTTTTCTGCATACATATATTTTGATATAGAAAGTGTAAAACTAACTGGAACCATAACCAAGGAAAAAACCAAACCAACCGAGAATTAAAGATAGAGGAGGAGACCACCATAACCGCAAGCCATGAAGGTGGGGAGTCAGCTGAGAGCTGGGATTAATGAGCGAACGGCGTGCCACGGAGCTACGTATCTAAAAGTCAAGATGTGCGCCCGTGTTCTCGTCCTGTTCGTCGAAATCAGTCTTGTCCGCTCCTTGAAAGCGATTTCTACTCAATAACTGCGATATACCGTCTCTGAACGCCGACACAGGCGGGCGGTGCATATCGGATTTCGCTGGAAACGCGGCTGCAAGATCGTACTTGTCCGCCTCAATTCGACTACGGAAAGTCTGGATGGGATGGTCCTCGTCGTCCGCCAGGGAAGAGGCAATACTGGCGGAAGAGCGGCGCCTTTTCAGCAGTTTGGCCTGTTCGGTGAGGCGGGCGGTGGAGGAGTGGTTGGGGATCTGGCGGATGTACTTCTTCTCAATGACGTACTTGCCCTCCTTGTAGTACTCCGAGTACTTAAACGATTTCTTATAGTGCCAGCCCAATTTCGTGGAACATTGCAGGCATTTGATCTTGTTGATGATGTAGAGCCCCGTCCGCATGGACGTCTCCAAGTCTTGCCTATCACACCGGATGTTGATAAGACGATCCACCAAGTATGCGTCCCCAGACAGACCCCAGAACTGGTCTGAGAGCACTAAAGTGGAGAGGCACAAGTGCGCCAGGCACTCGTTGCAAATAATGACTTCGGTATCCTTGTCCTCGTAGGAGACCGGCTCGAAAAAATCAGTTAGTATCAAGCCCATTTTGCGGTGAGTTCGAATTTGGGTGCTTGCTTTATTAATTTTGCTATTGCGAGGGGTTGCCTGATTGCGAAATTGATAGGGAGTAATTAGCGTGTGCTCAGTGCGGAGGTATGGGACGGTATTTGTATGGTGGAAAAGAACAAAGAGGCCGTGGCGAGTTGGCGGGCGCTTGGGCTTTCTTGGGTCTTTATTACTATGGGCTGTCTCACTATTCCGGTCTCCCTTTACAAAAAGAAGCAGTACAATGGCACAGCTTTTGTGTTAGGCGGTGGAGTCACCCCGTGTGAATGTCTGGGAATGTCTCGTTGGGGAACAGCCCAACTAGTGAAATGTCTCGCGCGCCGCAGCCAGGTCGCAGACCGCAAAATACTACTGGGCAGGTGCAGCCAAAAGGGGCCGGAAAAGGCGGATTTCCTGGCGGGTTTGTGGGGCGATTTGGGTGACTTTTTCGGCCAGCGGGAAGGGTAAGGCCGCTTTTTTAGAAACCAGTAGGCAGCTTCGGTGCTAATGATTCCGTTTGAAATTGCAGAAGTATTATTCTGGTCAATTCTGTTCACAGACGTGACCTCTTGTGTCTTTTTACCGGGTGTCTTTTTGGTGCAGTCCAGCCTTGAATGCTGACTTTGGAATGCAGCTCTGAGTAGTGAGAATTGCCGTGCTGTTCAATATCTCCCCAAGGTGTGGAGTGGGTGTATAGAGGAAGTCGAGGGTCTGGGCGGAAAAAATCGTACGGAGGATTTTAGCTTCTGTGGGGAAGGCCTCTTATTTATAGTGGCGTCGTTTTGTGGCGAGAGGGGAAGTACGTACACAAGCGAGCCTTCAGTGAAGAAGGCAAAATTAGAGAAAAGAAGGCGGCTACCGCAATGGAGCATATGGGTGAGTATTAGTGGGGGACAGCCAAATGGCCAGAAACACCCGCTGCGACATTTCACCTAGGCGGTTGCACTCTACTTTAGAGAAAGAAGTGCGAAGTCTAGCGGTTTTGCTGGTTCCGTTTGTTCTGTAACTGGCAGTCTAAGTGATAGTTCCGGCGGGTTTTGGCACCGTTGGTGCTAATTAGCGCTGCCACATGGCGGATGACCAGGCCAAACCCGGTGATCCAGACCCGGTTAGGGGCACTGAAACTGGCGGCTCACAACGCACTGCAACATCAGGCTACGAAATCCTGGAAAAAATAAAGAACAGCAAGGAATAGAAGAAAAGAATAGAAGAAAGGAAAAGAAGACAAGCAGAAAAGAAGGGGAGCAGGGAAAGCTCAATTGGGAGGTATCCTTTGCTGTTGTGATATCTGGGGTACTCCCAATTGCTTCTATGGTGAGGACGAAATCAGGCTTGGGCCAGGAATTCGCACCCGAAAGCCCAGAAGGTGATCGCTTTTCGGGTGTAGCAGACCACAAAGGTGAGTCTATATACTATAGGGCACTTAGGTGGGATATTTAGACGGTGTCACTGGGAAGCGGAAAATGGCACGCCCAATTCCGTGTTAGAATGACTCCGAGTTTCAGCGGGAGAAGCGGGCGTGACAGGAGCGGCGGTTTTGTTCAAATGGGCTTGCACGAATATCGACCTTGCTCTTTGCCCTCCCAAATTCTGGGTTGAAAGTTTGCTCTGGGGTACCAGAAAAGCGGTTCTCAAAGTGGTGCGTTTATGGTGTAAGGGGAGGTATCATTATGGTCAGTCATGGCTCTAGTATTAATTACAGTGGCCGATTCCGAAAGTGTGAACCTGGTCTGATCGTTTTTTGATACCGACGAGGGCAGCTGATTGGAATTGATGTGTCGGCGAGAGATAAAAATTTGATCATTCTGCAAGAGATTTGATCTTTCGGCAAGAAAGGCTGATTTGAATTTAATCTTTCGGCAAAGGCTGATTAGAATTCGGCCTTTGGCAAGAACGGTTCATCAGCATCAAGGCATCAGCTCGAAGTAGCCCTGACTTTCTTGATGTACGTTTGCTTGGTAAACCACCACTTTTGAAGAGATAACCAGCTGCAATGCTGTCTTAAAAGTCAAAATCGCTGAAAGGGATAAAATCGGGTATGGCAACAAACACCTTTGTGGCGACACATAGTCTGCCCCATACCCCAATCCGACCTATCATTCCAATCCAGACACCAAGTCTAAACATACTAGAATCCGACCCATACAGAAATCCAACCATACGCTAAATCCGGCCATCCCCCAATCCATATTCCCAAGCATAGTGAAAATCCGAGCCATACTCAAATCCAATCATACGCAAATAGCCATGCCCGCCCTCTACCTCAATTGATCCATATCTGGCAGTGCTCAAAAGCCAGCATAGACCATTCGGAAAGCACATATAAACCCCCCGATCGTCGCAAATCGGAATCGCCCAGCAACATGATTTACGATTCAAAACACGACTCTGTCTACGCAAAACCCACTGAACACTTTGACAAGCGAGTGGAAATGAACAAGAACACGAGGTTTTCGGAGCCGTCCGAAATCCGTGACCAAAAACAGAAAAACAGAAACAGCACCTTATCCTTCGCCCCCGACCTGGATGAGGCTTCGGAAGCTTCCGAATACTCTCTGCCTAAACCCAGGAGCAGACTTTCCAGAACATGGAAGAAGTGCCGTGACTCGTTCACTGGTGCTGGCACGCGTGAAAACGTGTTTTCTATGGTCTGCAGTAGGATACTCAAGACGGAAAATGGTCTGGCAGAAGAGGACGCATGGGTGGTTACCGACGACGACTTGCCTCAGTATGAGCCCTCCCGGCTTATTGAGAACAACGCCCGAGCACGCAAAGTGTCTATGAAAGCCGTGAAAACGGGCCACAGGCAAAAATTTACCCAAAGCTTGAAAAACCGCAGCCTGGCACTCGGCTCGTTTTTTCTTGGAAAGCTGCACCGAGGGCGAGCCCACGGCTACTCCCAGATTGTCTTCGATCAGTTCTATGACTTGAAGTGGCAACTTGGATATTGCCCCGACGTGTACATTACTACCGCTTCGCCAGGAACGGCCACGCTCGAAAAGCTCGGCCGTGGCGTCACCTACACCAGGCGGATGCCCTATGAAACGTCTGCACTTTGGTCCAACGAGTCCAGTGCCCCCGTCAACTGCTACACTGGGTTGATGACCAGCGATCCCGCGAGCACCCCTGTGGATGTGGCTTCTCTCATGGAGAAATTCAAGGGCTTGGAGCCGATCTACATCACTGACGAAGCACACTTTTTCATTGATAACCTGGGCAACCAGTCGGCCAAGCCCGAAAAGAGCAACTTGACCAGACTCGTGCTGTCCATTTTGCACAAGGCGTCACCACGTGCATGCAACAGTGCCAGGGCCCGACTTATCGACAGAATGAACACCATGCTTAGGGCAGACCAGCAAGGCAAGACAAACGATGCTACCAATCCCGAATCCGGGTCCCTCCGGCCCCCATCTGTGAACGAAATTACTGTCTTGAAGCCATTGTCTCTTGTGAAGCGGTCCAAGTGGTTGATACTGCGTCTTGGTTCTGGGCGCAACGAGGACGAAACCCAGAAAGCCCCCGAGCACGCCCAGGCCATGTCGATGTCGCCGTCCCTACAGGGAGTGTTGAGGGACCTCAAGTTGGTGAGAAGAAGGGGCGATCTGAAGAACTACTTCCGGGTACCAGTGTGGCTGAACTTGGCCAAGTCCAGGGCACGCCTCAGTGAGGTGCCGGCACGGGCACGCCCGGTGGGGCTTGTCTTTGACAAGGACACCGAGGTGTTTATCTAAATGTTTTCCTCAGGTGCTGGGGGTGCAGGTTGGTAGATGACTGTGTCTCCACGGCTCTCACTGATATTTATCTAGTGTGGATGGGCCTTTTTAATAATTTGCATCTTCGGGAGAGTGTGGAAGAATGAGGATAGGGAGGTTTTGGGTAACGTATGGAGATGGGCTTGCGAGTCTATGACCGCTTATGAGGTGTTTGGGAGCAGGACGATGAACTGCTTTTCTGGAACGAGAGGACTAGAAGCTACAGAATAACAATGAGCTTGGATGTTGTGGCACAGCAAGATCTATTTCTAGCATGTTTTGCCTCGACATGCCATCTACTACCGGAGTTTCAAGAGATCTGCAACAGAACTGAAGTCTGCGGATAGACTACAGAACGAGTAGAGCAATACCCAAAAATATCAAATGCGTCGATGTACGATAGTTTCTTCAGACTGCTCTGTTATTCTCAGGACACGTATATATATCTTACTACATTTTGCGCAAAGATATGGGCATTTATTCATCAGAATACGCTGCAGAGTATGGTACGAAGTCCACCATGATTGCTGAAAACGCACTTTCTGTGCTTATGAGAGCTCCATATTTTGGACCAAGAGCCATCCACATGACTCAGCCCTTGGACCTAGAATTCCTTTTGCCTGGGTCCAAAACCAAATCTTATCGCAAGTGGAAATACAAGGCATTAGCCGGCTGCAGTCCTAGGCAGTAAAATGTACTCAATTGGAGGCTCATATAGTCAAAATTTCCAACTATTCTTGTGTATTTAAAGTGTCCGTTGTCACCGGTTCATCCTTGAAATTCGACCTCAATTTGAATACACTAACCTCCTACATAAGTGCATGCCTCATTCTTCAAGAATGTAAGCAGTGGAATCCTAATATGGTGACCCAAGGTGGACCACCAAGGAACACTTCAGTAAATAAAACATCGCAGCCAACTGGCCGGTCGTAATCATTAATAGGAAAAGAAGCAGGAGCAACAATAACAGTACCAATGTACATAATAGCCATTATGGAAACTCAGGCTAAGGGTCCAAATTTTGAAAGAAGTAGAAGTTCGCCGCCGCCGTACCTCCGCTATTGACTAACAAGCCATAAATTGAGCTGAACCCCCAACACTAAACATATCAACACATCCAAGCCCGGCTACTCCGCGAGTCCACCAGCATACTTACAAACCTCCCACCTTTTCACTCTCACCCTCTATTGGATATCTACCCATTATGCTATTTACATGCCTACCATCTGTACAACCCACGCACCGGGAAATTCAAGGGCGCGTTGTTCAAAAACGACCGTGGCTTGGCCGCAATCTGCGCCTGCTCCTTCTCCCATGCGATTCTCCTTTTCGTCTGCTGTGTGCGTAAAATCGCCTTCAAGTGAACGTACGGATGCTCAATGATACCGGTTCTGCCTCGGCCCTTGATGTCCGGTCTCTTGACCCACTTGCCGTCGGAGCCCGTCCAGAGCGCCTGTATATACAACCCTTCTTCCGGGTACCCCGCTTCACGGCACTGTTCCAAGCCCTGTTTCAAGAACTTCTCCAACTCGGTGGCCATCTTCTTCGGGTTGAAGTGCAACTGGTTGATGGCAGTTGTCACGTCCAAGCCACGCACAAACCGGTTGACCAACGTGGCCTTTTTCATCGACGATTTGATCCGGTGCGATTCGATGTATACGGACGGCTCCAAGATGTCGATCTCCGCCGCGGTGAGCGTCACCTGGTATTTTTTGCCCGTCTCCTTGACCTTGACAATGTGCCCGTTTTTGAAGAATCCGTGCTGCGCCACGTTGAGGTCGAAAAGCTGTCTCTTAAGTGGAGACACGTACTTTTCTCTGGTCACGTGCGTTTTCTCTGCTTCTTCCAAATAGTACTGTTGTAACTTGGGGTCATCTTTAGGGTGTTCTGGTGTAGTGGCATCCGCCTTTTCCCCCTGTTTTGGGGTCGTTTCGGTGGTGTTAGCGCTCTGGGTGACCTCGCCGAATAAACTGGCGCCGTTTGAGCTGGAAACGTTGAATTTTCTCACGGGAAAAACCGGGCCGTATGTGGCCGGGGCGCCCAAAGCCCTTAGGCTGGCCGGAAGCGCAGTCTGGCGCCAAGCTGCTCTGAACATTGTGGTATCCAAGTTACGTTTTGGTGGTGCGGGCTGGTTTTTTTTTCTTGATAGCGTGTGCAGCGCACGACCCGCAGGTAGGGCGATATTGGAAGGAGGATTGGTGTGCTACGGGCGACGGATGTGGATATAGAGGTATGGATGTTGTTGTAAAGATAGGAAGAACAAAGGTTATGCTTTTTTTTGGTGTGTTATGTTACTAGAATCTGGCGTGCTCGTGGCCGAAGAGCCCACAGTGCGTGCTCATGTAGGAGGTGCTTGTTTGGTGGGTAGCACTGATGAAATTGGCCTCAGATGAGAGATTTGATAACTTGTTGAGTGGAGTTTCAGTATCTGAAGATTTTTGGACCGTGTCCACAGCATAGGCGCTTCTTTCTGGTATGTGAAATGTAAGGTGAGTTATCGAATTTTTTGACCGGTGTCCATTTCAACAATACTGAGAGATGACAAGGTTCTCGGCTCAGAAGAGAATATCTGTGGGCATTATCTCTTTAGATGAAGCGAGTATCCTCTGTTCGAACCGAGTCCGTGAAGTAAGCTGATGCCAGTTCCTCAAAATCTCAGAGCACTGATAGAGGCCCTCACTTAGTGCATTAGGTGCCACGCCACATAGATCTACTGGTACTAAGTTAAGATATAGCCAATAGATTTTCACTGGTTACACTGGCGTCAGGACCTGAAGCTCCCTTTTCACCAAAGGATAGTGTGCATCGTTGCTCGTTTGGTGACCCACTACGAGCAGACAAATGAACACTTTTACAGTTCTACATCTTTCTTCTCAGCTTTGAATAAGGGCACTTGAGTGTACTTGAAGGAGTCTCGCACTTGGCGAGAGTGTGTCAGTAGTACGGGCTGGCATACTATGAGGATAATCAGAATAATATTTAGATATATGTGACATCAAAACGAACGGAGTCTTCAGTCTAACGTCCTTCGATGGCGAAACGAGTCGGGGGTCATATTTGCGACACATTGAACGGCCCGGTAAGAGTAGAAAAACCTCCCAAATCAAGCTCGAGTTTAACAACGCATGAATATCTACGATTAGGCTGGCACTTTACACATTGTGGCACCTGGAGATGCTTTCTGGACAGTGGGACAGAGTATGAATCGAGGCGATAGGTATTCTAATGTGTAGATGAGGACAGCGACGAGAAATATAGGATCGTTGCCTTTTTGCCCTTTTCCGCCAACTTCTATTCCAGCCGAAAACTGTCCTCAATATAACCCTCGAACTGGGTATTCATGCTACCACACAAACCTGCTTGGAGACTCGGAGAGATTTGGATAAAACCACAGATCAGACAAACACATAAGTCAGTGTCTCCCGTTACTAGACCAGTACTCGATATACCTAGGGTCCTGTCCATCGTCCCATAAACCCCGCTACCAGCCAATTCCACCTTGATTCTCTCTTCCATGACCGTTTTCCCCATCAGCCCTCCCGGGCCAAGCCCTCGAGCATGCGCTCCGTCCTCAGGAACTGGTTCCACACAAACACCACCACGGGCAAAGGCGCAGAATGGAGAAGCATGGCATTCTCTCTCCCAAACTTGCTCATCCGCTCAGCAAGACGCGCTATTTTAGACGAATAGCCCTTGAGTTTGGTGTTTGGTGCTCCTCCGGCGTCTAGCATCATCATGGCCAGAATCCTGATTTCGTAGAGCTGCGAGACGATGCGGTGGAACCGGTCGGGAGAAGAAACAGCACTTTTCATATGGTTTGAACACTCTGTCATTAGCTCAAACATGTGCCGGGCGTGCCTGAAATGACTGGAGTGCTTTCTGATGGGTGCCGGGCTGGCTTTGTAGTAGTCGGTGATAGCAGCCAACTCTTTTTTCAACTCTGGCTCGTGCCTCTCAAACTGACGAAAATCGAACGCGGATTCCTTGATGAATGGGCTCAAAGATTCGACAAAATCGGAAAGGCGGCTTTCGAAGGTTTTCGGGTCGACTTGGAAGCTATTCTCTGCTTTTAAAAGCGCATTCTTGGGATATTTTGAGTGGTCTTGCCTGTCCGTATCGTTTTTTGCATCCAAGGACGATGCGAGAGCGAACGACAAAAGTGAGATGCGTAGTAAAGACAGCCAGACTCTCATGGCGCAATGTTGAAAAGTGATGTTATAAAGACGTTTTTCCGAAGGTGGTCACCGTATTTATACCAACTTTTGGGGATTGAGAAGTGGGATTTGGAGGATTGTCGAGTGCAATTGTAGGGTGCAACTTAGCGTACTCCAGCCACAGCCACCAGGCACTGTTTGCCAGATTCTACAACATAATAGGTGCTGTGAAACCATGTTAGAATCAGCAATAGGCCAGATGAACTAATTTCACTCTATGCGGCGAGGAACTGTAGAACAGTTGAAGAACAGACTATGTGAGTACGCAATTTCGCGATTCATCTTTCTGACCGTGTTCTTTCTTCAAAAGTGTGCTTTGGTGAGTTTTGGATAATGCCATGGTTGTTCCCGTAGACTGCACGAATCTAGTTTCGGCTTTCTCTTTGGTGAGCTGACCACTGTAGAGATGCAGACTGTAGAGATGCATACTAGAGACATGGTACCTCAATTCGGCTAGTATGTCTGTCACTCTCATCGATTCATTCTAAGAACCAGCAAGACTTACCATCGCCAGAAACAAACAGCCTATTCAATCCAAGCCCTCACGGGATCTACTACCGGAATTAACAGGAGGTAGCTTGATACGTCTCAACGAGAGCAGAGCACAATAATAGTATGACCACGTGACCACGGGCTGCCGTTGAATATGTCTGCTTCTGATCTTGTCTGTTGGCAGAGGCCAACAGGCTATACAATGCATGCGAAAAACCGAAGTGGAAAAAACTCAGACCGTCGATGTTTCAATGGAGACTATGGCGAGGTCATTCTGGAGCCTAAAGTGGCCGTTTTCAGCAGTAAGCATGCCTCTCGACTGCTGTTTTTTTAAAAAAAGACGTGGTAATTTTTCTGACATAAAAAATGAAGTCGAAGTTGCAAAAAATGAAGATTTTTGGGTAAAGGACTTTCTGTGGGATCGCATGATCAGGCTTTAAAAAAAGGGCCACTTTTGGTTGCGGCCAGATCATGAAGAAAACACTGTTTCCCGTCCGATCAACGTTAGTTAAGCTTCATAGAGCGACACTGAGTAGTGTAGTGGGAGACCATATGCGAAATTGTCGTGCTGCAATTTTTTTTCTGCCTTCATCAAATGATGCGCTGGCTGAATGGAGCACGTCAAATATTCCCGTGAGTGGGTGTGCTGATTTGCAATCGCGCGGTTCTTTTTTGCGAGACAGACTCCAGACAAGAGTTCAGGTTGTTATGAAAAATATATCTGTTGATATTTTTGAAAGCAAAGAAAATGAGGTCCTCTCTGGCCGACGTTTCGAATTAAGGAAGATTTAGTCTCTACCGTGGAGAGCTCTGTGTTATACAAAAGTGCCAGCAAAGATGAAAGCCATTGAAGAACCTTTAAATGATGCGAAGCACATCTAAAAGGTGGCACTAATTAGCTCCTTGGAAAATCCAAAATTGTCCATCAATTCTTAACAATCATATTAATCTTCACATCCATCTTCCTATCCATATCTCAATATATCTCAATCAATCTCTCTCATTTCTGTCAATCACTTCAACACCTATCGCTTTCCTTATAAATCTCCCCTCCATCCCCTCTATCGATTCATGGGGCGTGGCCTCGCAAAACCCGAAGCGTGTACCGTGCACTCCGCTCCTCGTCCACGAACCGGAGACGTACACTAGCAGGCACATCGGTCAAGTTGCCGAAAGTCAGGTGCCAAAAGTTGAGCGACGTGGTGAACAAAGCTAACGTGCTGGCGTATCGTTCCACTTCGCTGTCTCCCTTATGTGGAACCGGCAATGCTAGAAGTGCCACATTGAACTGGGTCATGCACCGCACAAGTAGTTGGTCTGTTGTCGTTCCGTAGAATCTCAAATCTTCCACCGCCTGGACCATACGTTTGTAGAGGTGTTTTGCGTAGCGTAGTTTGCCCGAAAGGCTTCTTTCAATATACGCGGCTCGAGAAATATTCCCACTCTGTTCCAAAAGTTGATCACCTAGAACGGCCGATTTGTCGACAAACCGTATGTGGTCAAATTCCAAGCCGTGGACAAATTTCCGTAGTTCCGCGACGAAATGGGAGATCCACTGCTCCGCCTCATGGACATTAACAACGGGGGGTTGGCTGTGGGAGAGGGCAGCGATGGTAAGGTTATCGCCGTTTCTGGCAAAACTAAGTGCTGCAGCCGCAGCCACGAAAAGTACTAGTTCGGCTCTCATGGTGATGGCGGTTTTGGGTAGTGGTCTGGTTTGACTCTCTTTTCAATTATGATGTGAGTTAGTTTATCGGTAGTGCAAGCGTCAGATATCGGTTGTGCGTTGGGTCGACCTCAGATTTGTCTCGAGTCCAGTCGACAACTTGGTGAGGTTACGGACTCCCGCTAGGCGCTTCTGCTTTCCTTGTTGGTCTTGGCTTGAGGGCTCCCATTAGATTTATAGCACGAGAGACAAGGGCAGACCAAAGCGTATTTCAACACTCATGAGTGAAACATTCCAGCTTCTTGAACTTATTTCCGCAAATACCTTATTTGGATTGAGGTTTTAATCACACCCCCAGTGCAGAGTATCAGCTGTGGTTGAACGTAGTTTGAGCATCTCTGGTGGTGAAATTCAATCACGAAATCAGAAGTATTTCAACTAGCTTTCTTTCGAAGAAACGCAAACTCATCCCGGATTCTATATTTGACATCACCCCCAACCCACCGTATGTCCCCACCAAACTTGGCCTAGCATCTGAACTGGGGAGAAAGAAATGTAAGCATTTATCCTCAGGATCGATAATCTAAGCCCAGGCAATCGGTTTCATTTGCTGAAACCAGAACTGACCTAAGGACAATAATGCCCAGAAATTGCTGCTATAGAACCTCTCGCCCAGAAAGTACCTCTACAAATTTTAGACGGTTTCTTAGCTTTGGCTCGTGCAGAGCCAATTCCCGGATTCTACAGTGGCTCTCCCGTGCACTGATACACAGAGAACCCTGAAATTGGAATCAGCTTGGACATTTCACTTTCTAGCTTTTTCTCTTTTAAAGCCATTAAAACTAGACGATCTTTAGCTGTGAATTGGGCCGTGACTGCCGGTCACGTGATCCACCTCCTCCACACTAAGGCTGTATTCAAATATCCTTTACTGGTCTTTGAGAGGGATTTCCATGACATGTTCGTCGAGTCCTCATTTTGAATTCATGCTTCGTAGACCACCCATGATATCCTCATCTATTGCATATACTACAGTCCATATACCGAAACTCTTTCCACTTCAAGCGGTCTTAGACTCTCACTATTCTCAACATTTCCATGGATCCCACCTTCAGTAGCGTCATACGCCCGCGGCAGTCTACATCCAAGCCCCAAACGGTCTCGTATAGTCATGTATTCCAGTTTGGTCTATATCCAATATACACACATCTACTCGTCGTCAAAACCGGTCAATGCGGCGTCCCTCTCCCTCGTTGGCAAGGGGTAAACGGCAGGAATCGGTTTATGCGAAGGGTAGAGGTACTTTTCTCTATATGGCGCCAAAAGCAAGAGAAGCGGAGCAGAAACGCCAAAGAAAATAGAGAACACGAAGTGCGGCTTCGTGTGTGCGTGGTAGCGGACCCACTGGAGATGTTAGTACAGTAATTTGGGAAAACTGGGAAGATTGGATGTTTTCCAATTCCAGCGCTCCTATTGGTGCGTCAGGAACAATCGTATAAAACGCTCAACATACCCGAATTGGCTGCTTGTAGTAGACAGGGTAGTCACCCCAAACTTTGTCTGCGACACCCATGCTGTGAATATATGAAGGTTGTGTTTTCTGGAGGAATCAGACAGAATATAATGGTGGTGGTGGTGCTCACTGTATCTTTTTTCGGATTGGTAGTGCGCAGATCATAATTGGCGTATACATAATAGCGAGATAAAGTGGTGAGATACGTCGGATAAGACTTGGTAGTATGCGAGTTTTCTCTAGTGTTTTCGCAGTTTTCTAGACTCGAATCGAAATGTATGATTCGATCGGCGCTTGAGGGGGGGAACCTAGAGGAGTTGGGCGTAGCCCATGCGTCAATTGTTTGTATGGTGACGGCACGCATATTCTTATTTCCACTTTTGTTCATGCTTCTTGACAAGTTCTGGGGTTCTCTTATCCAATAGCTATCGTCAGATGTACGAAAAGAGAAATTCAGTGCTTCTTTGGAAACCTTTGGAAACCCTGGATTGGCTACAATGCTCGTGTCTAGCTGCATATGCCATTCTTTATACTTGTTGCTTTCCCGTCCGCTGATAATTTTCTCGTCATCTGGTCTAGATTTTTGAGTGACGGATCAGCGAACACGCGAAATCGGCTTACGATCGGTTTTTCCTCAAAACAAGTGCACCTGTAGTGGCAGAAAGCGAACCTCTTAGGGAGTTCATCTACAGTTATACTTAACACCTTTTGAGGATGTTTAAGCATCTACTCGAGCGGCCTAGGTTCACCAGCGTCCCTTATACTGACATAAAACACTGGCTGGTGTAGAACTCTCCGGAACTAAGAAGTGTGTTCGATACAACATCCAGCAAGGGCAACTGTAGTATGAGATTCGATACCCCAATAGGCATCCTTTAAAGTGGACGTATTCTGCCGAGTAAATCTAGCAGGAGAGTACCGAAAATGAGATAGAACCTGTTAGGATGCACAATGAACACCCAATGACACTCCAAATTCCCTCGTCATGCAATCCTGAGTGTAACCAGCCCAGTAATGTTCCTGGTATCTTCAGCAGATTCGCCCACGTTACTCTAGACTAGGTTAGTCGACAGCCAGCAACCGCAAATGACTATGTGATCTACTATTGATCATTCACAACAATATCTTCCTCTTTCCGTACTGCACCACTATATTCTACTTTCCATACTCCATCTTTCTGTCCACCAAGTAGATTACATGATGTGGTCTCATTACTACATTAGACTACACGTAGCCATCCGCATCTCTGAACTAGCGCCAGGCGTGCCAGCTACATATATCTTTGATACATATCTTTCATACGGATCTCTCATACATATATCTCATACATATCTTCCATACATATATCTCATAAATATATCTCATAAATATATCTCATACATATATCTCATACATATCTTTCATACATATATCTCACACATCCTGTCACACATCCTAGACCCGCTTTTTGGCGTTGGTTTTCTTGGTTTCTACGCCGCTGGCCGCAGCCTTCACAGGCTCCTTGCCGCCTCTCGCCTTGGCCGCCTCCTTCTGCAAAAACTCCCGCTGGATCTTGGCCTCGTACCATTCGGCATAGTACAAGCCACCCTGCAACACCAAAATCCCCACCAAAACCACCACCATCATGAATTGCGACGCAGCCATGACATTGATGCCAGTGTACGCATCGACATCGCCCCACTCGCCCGAAATACACGAGTTGGCGCCAATGCGCAAGTTGGTCAAGTAGATGATAATTGCCACCATCATCATGGCCAACGTGCCGTACTCAAAGTACTTGACTTCCTCCGATGGCTTGTACAATTTGATGAAACACCCGGCCAAGCCCAAGAAGATCACCGCGTGCAAAATGTGGTGCACGCGCATGGGCGCAGACACCCAGTTGGCGTAGTGGGCCAAGGACTTTTCAAACCCGATTTCCGTTGGGTTCCACAAAGTGTGGTAGTCGTAGGCAGAATTGGCGTAGACGACACCGAGGCCGAAAGAGGCTGTGCACGTGATGAGCACAGTGCCAATGGGAACGAGGTCTTTGTAGGCCATTTTCGTGATTAAGCGGGGCAGGTGTTTTTGGGTGAATGGGACGAAATTCACCGTCTTATCATCGCAGGTGAGTTTTTCGGTCACGTGCGCGGGCGTCTGGCGGACTGGGCGAGTGGTGATTAACGGTTTTTTTTTTTTTTTTTGGTTTGAGATCGCTGGTTCGACCATTGTCTGATGTGTGGCTTTCTGGACCAGGTCAGGATACAGAGGTGGATTTCAGATCTAGATATAGTTTGGGTTTCTGGGTGCGAAAGTTGCTAATAACTACATGAACTATACCCTACAAGGGATATACCAGTGCCTGAGTAAATGAAATCGGGAAGATTAAAACTAGGTTCGGATGTTTCTGAGATTTTGAAATTGGCCAGCTGGGGTACTTTTCGTTAGGTTTCTGGACGTGTAGCAGTCCCAATCTAGAGAATAACCTGCACTATGACGCTATGGTAAGACTGGAAAGTAAGCACTAGTGAGAGGTAAGTTCGGTTTTAGAAAAGGTGTAAAGATTCATTTTAAGTACTATGTCAAGCATTTCTTTTTCCCAAGTCATTTTTGATTACTCTCTTAAGTATAAGTATTTCCTTAATATTCTGTAGAATATGCTTAAGTATTCTCGTGTACTCTCCAGTATTCTCCTACGTTTTCTCAGTATTTTCTGAGGTGTTCTCAGGTAATTTCTTGAGTACTCACAAGTATTTTCTTGAGTATTCCCTAAACATAGCCCTTTAGCGAACAGAAAGTACTTTGTCCTCGAGAGTATCGAAGAGTTGCATTCTCTAAAACCCATCAGAGATGGCCATAGAATCAACCCGATCTATCTCTTACGTCAGTGTTTCAAAGCTCCTACAGAGCGAACCTTACGCCTACTCGAAGGTTGTTTTCTCCACAAAAACACACAGGCTTCACAGTGTTCTAGTGTACTTTCGTTTTCGGCACAAGGACGAAATTTAGTGCCCTCAAGGACTGCCTCCGACGCAGGTATGAACTCAATATCAATATTAAGCTCAATGTCACCCACTCATGGTCGGTCCTCTGAAATACTATCAAGAGTGGAGACAAGAATCCTTCCTTGTAGGGATAAGTTGGCGGGGCTGACCCAGAATCTTCGGTTCAAAAAGTCAACTTCATGAAGAATCTGTCATTGCCAGAGACACCAATAGCCAGAGACACCAATAGCCAGAGACACCAATAATCAACTAAGGAACGTGTTCTCAGGTTAGACCGTCCATTCCATGATGTGAACTATATGCCAAATTTCTAGATCAATGCTGAAGAGGGTACTCAAGCGTTTTGTTTCTTGCACCCGATTTCGCAGCCTTTGGGGTGTCGATAAGTTTGCCTAATGAGCACAATTGGCGAAAACAATACTTTGAATCTGTGGTGGTTTCTCTCTCATTGATCTTTATAATACTTAAAAAACTGGCATGGTGGCCGATTTTCAATGGTGCAATCTCCGACCACGCATGCATCCATCAGGGTTGCGTGAGACATGTGATCCTGACCACGCTGACCAAAGAATAAAAAGAAAGTTTATTGGTGTATGACGATCCAACGCCTTCGACAAGAATTTGGCCAAATCTGATGGATGTTACGCCCAACTCCCTTCACGTAACAGAAACTAAGCACAAGCGTAACCAGCACACTAACGTGCCAACGTCCACACTAGTCTAGGCCCCCCGATCAATGAGTATTACTTTTTTCTATAATCTTAAATGAAAGGCAATGATGATGTCCATCCTCCTACATAGTGACGCCCAAGCGTGTTGTCGCTCATAACAACTCACTCTTCAACCACTCGACTACCCATGATATACAAGTCTGCACGACGGATATTAGACTAGTCGTCCTACCCCAGGCTTCTACGACCAGAGTAGCCTGGCGAATTTGAAGACTGGCTAGTAACATCTCCAAGCGATAATCGTAGTGAGAACAGCTGCCAGACTGACACCCGTAGTCATAACCCTAGTCAGAGGCAATACACCATAGAAGCACGCGTGCACTCATATGTGACCTCAAAAAAGTCAAATTAATCTTTTTAGTCACCGGCTCACCACACAACGCAAGCCATCGCCTCAAAAATCTACCCCTAAAGCACGTCTCCATAGTCCCTGAGACCCAGACACCAACACCATAAACGTAACATACCCACCACTCCCTCAACACCCGAAGACATGGCCGAAAAATAAATTCACCCACCCGTCCTTCAAAACCCGAAAAAAAACCTTATCTCGTCCCAATGCGGCGCCGTCCCCAGTGCACGCCGCGGCTCATAACCACGCCCTCTTCCTGCGAAAACTGGGCCGATACGAAAAAAATCTTGAAACTACCACGAACAGAAAAGAACAAACGGTGTATTCGGGCCATCGGTACAACACGAAAACAAGCGATATCGTCATTCCACACGGCGCTCTATATCGGTAACACGGCGCTCTTTTCTTAACTACAGCGCCTCACAGCTTCAACAGCCTCTCGTTTCAGACATGAGAAGCATCAAGGCCGTGGTGGTCGGCGACGGCGGCGTGGGCAAGACCTGTCTTTTGATCTCGTACACGACCAACACCTTCCCCAACGACTACATTCCCACGGTGTTCGACAACTACTCGGCACTGGTGATGGTGGACGGAGAACCCATCAAGTTGGGGCTCTGGGACACCGCCGGGCAGCTGGAGTACGACCGCTTGCGCCCGTTGCTGTACCCCCAGACGGAAATCTTCCTCTGCTGCTTCTCGGTGGTCAGTCCACAGTCGTTCCAGAACGTGAAGCTGAAATGGATGCCGGAGATCATGCACCACTCGCCGCGCAACATGTTGGTGCTCTTGGTGGGCACGAAGACCGACTTGCGCGACGAGCCGCACGCGCTTGACGACCTCGAGGGGCGAAACCAGGTCCCGATTCTGACACAGCAGGGCCGCAAATTGGCGAAAGAGGTGGGGGCCGTGCTGTATGTGGAGTGTTCCCTGGCGACGCAGCAGGGTGTCCAGGAGCTCTTTGACTATGCGATCCGGGCCGTTTTGGACCCGCCAAACGTGGCTGTGGAAACCCAGGAGTCGGTGGTGGAAAACGAAAAGATGGTGGGATATCCGGAAAAGCGGCGCAAGGTGAAGAAGGCGAAGAAATGCGCGATTTTGTAGCCGTTGTGTGTGGTCTGCTGGCGGCCACGGACCGGGTATTGGTGAGGGTAATGAGGGTTGGTAAGTCTAATGAGATTGGGTGTGGTGTTAGTTGAGAATGTGGTCTGCTTGCACTGGTTAGGATGAGACGAGAATGAGAAAACGATCAGAAGCGATCTGGTGGTATTGGGTAGACGCTGGTTAGACGCTGGTCTTGTGAGATTCGGTGAGATGTGGTCTACTTATACTGGTCAAGATGTTGGTCTAAAGACACTGGTTAATATGAGGTAATAGAAAATTGGAAAGCGAGAAAATGCCCTCAGAAAATGGTCCAATGAATCGGGTGGAACTTTAGTCTCATCTGCTGCAGAATGGTGGGCAATGACATTTCTGAGTATGTTAAGGATGTGTCTAGGAGCAAGCGAGAAAATAAGAAATCCCCTAGATGGTCTGGGTATGTTGGTCAGTGGTCTAGTGGCGTTGGTCGATCAGACTGGCTAGGGTGTTGGTCGACGAAAATGGTCTGGTGAACAGAGAAAATGATCATCGTATAATGGGGTCGGACGACCTATTCGTCGTTGTCAACTTCCTTTTTATAGAGCCACGGCGTATGGCTGTCTGTATAACTATGCTGAAGATTGATCGGGTTTATGTGCCTGGATCCGAAGAAGGAATAGACTGTAGTGATAGACTATAGTAATAGACTACAGTACTAGACTACAGTACTAGACTACAGTAGAAATAGACTACAGTAATAGACTGTAGTAGTAGACTGTAGTAATAGACTATAGTAATAGACTACACTCATAGACTACAGTAATAGACTACAGTACTCGACTACAGTAATAGACTACATTAATAGACTACACTAATAGAATACTTGTAGATTTGGTATATCCAACCAGCTTATAAGATCCTCGCTGGCTGAGGGTCCTGCTGCCAACACATTTGGCTTACTGAACGACGGCCATAGACACAAACAGGACCCCAGATATCCTTCGGACCGCTGTGGGGCTGTAGCACATGAGTTGTGCAGTGTCTTCTTTCACGGTGATCCGACAATCACGACCACTCTTGCTCGTGAACTATAAAGGACCACAACTCGAGTCCAAAATCGCCATTATCGAGTTACCATTGTGGAGGGAAAATTGAGAGACAAGAGACGACTCGGAAAGGGCTTAGGAGAGAATTTGAGAGAAAACTTGCGAGAGGACTTCGAAGAATGTCTGAGGGTTCTTGAGAGTACCAAGAGCGTACTGGAAAGAGAGCAATTATGCGTAGATGGATTCCTGACACCAGGTGCGAGGCTGGTTAGCCCTAGAATCAATGGCGAAGAATGGGATGAATATAATCTCGAAGACGTTGTTGTGTGGTGGTTAGAACATCCCTCCAGTGTCCACCAACATGCACCAACCACCAATCACATTTCCAGCTCCTCGCCATTGAAATGGCCACTTATACTTAAACGAAAAGCATGGGGTATAGTCCCCGGTCACGCTCACCAGAGCAGCCTTTGAAGAACAAAAAAGTGCACCAGTGATAATGTCTATCTTTATTGGCTCAGTGTAGCACCAATACTCGTCCCCGAGAATGCTCATTACCCAGACCACGTCAAACTTTGGTCTGCCCTCCTCCTATCCCCATCAATCCCCTCACACGTCGCTACTCCATCTCCTCTTCTTCCAATCTGATGCGTATATTAATGCTGTTTTACTTCCTCAAACTCTCCACCACCGTCTCCACTGTCTCCACCGTCTCCACTGTCTCCACCGTTTTACCTCCCCTACTGTTTCAACAACGCAGCTCGCGCGGGATGCATGCCGCCGGCCGTGGCCTGCTCCTTCTCCTTCACGGTCCGCTTCGCCAACTCCTTCTTCACCTTTTCCTTTCTCTCGTCCAGCAACTTATCATTCTTCTCCTTCAACTTCTGCTGGCGCACGTCGGAGTTGCCGCCCCCGCCCACAGTGAGCTCCACGTTGATCTTGCGGTTTCTGAAAACCAGGTGGTGCATTCCGAGCGCATGGTCCATTTTGCTCTGGATCGCCTGGTTGTCGTTGTCGAACTCCAAGAAAGCAATGCCCTTCTCGCGGCGGATCCGGATCCGGTCTGGGTTGGCGTTTTTGAAGTGCGTGTCCAACTCGGCCTGCTGTGTGTCGTACGGGAGATTGCCCACAAAGAGGATGAATCTAGGGCCCTTTCCGCCATTCACACCCTTGCCCTTCTTGCCTCTGCGGGTCTTTCTTTTCTTTTTCTCGGGCTCGCCATCTTCGGGCGTGTCTGCGGCTTTCTCCGCCTTTTTCTCCGATTTCTGGGTGTCGTTATGGGTGTCTGATCTGGTCTCAGAAGAGTCATCTAGACTACGCTTGACTCCGGAATGCTCCTTCTTGGACTTTTTCTCGGCTTTTTCCTGCGACCGCTCGCCCTTGCTTTTTCTGAAGGAGAGGGCCTTCTGCTGCTTTTTCGATAGTTTCTCCTCGGCCATTTTTAGTGTATAGTCTTATCTGTGGAGATGAGATGGGTTTTCCGTGCCCATCGAGCATCGGGATGTTGGTATGTATGCAGGACAACAATTTTGGTATAAAGTGGGGTGTGAAACGGCCAAATTTGAGACGTGTTGGGAATTGGGTTGGCGGTGCGTTGCTTCTTTCGGCCTTATGAGAATCTCGCCCGGTTTTCGATGTTCTCGTGACCTTTCCACCTCGATTAGCAGCAAAAAGTAGGTCCAGAAAGCTCGCCAAACTGACAGAGTAATTTCTGGCCCTTGCAGTGATTTGACAATTTCTTGTAAAAGTATTGCTTTTCATTGCGGAAAAGGGCAAATAGTATGGATCACCACCTCACGCCCGATCCTTGGCTAAGTGGAGCCAATAGGACCCCCGCATACCGCAATCAGTCTCTAGCAAAACAAAAGAAAACACCAATAAGATGGTCAAGTTTCATATCCCTTCTCGAGGCAAGAGCGCGTTTTCGAATAGTGTGCTGTGAAATAGATGTACAAACAATCCCAACAGGCCCTGTGCAGAAGTATCTCCCAGCTTCTCGCTCAAGGCTCGGTTATCAACGTGTTCTCTATAATATTCCCTTGATTCTTCTCTTATTTCCGGAAAGGGATGTTCAACTCCACCACTTTAGAGCCCGTTGCATCTCACTTACTCATATGCCAAGGCCCTGCTTGCGAACCGGTCATTGGAGGACGTTTTCACAACAGCAGGAGGTGGCATTGACTCTTGGAAACCAATTCCATGCGAAATACTTTTTTTTTTATTTTGCGAAGACGTGTTCTCTTACACAGCTCATTCACTCTTCTGCGTTCATGCAGACAGCGCCTTCTGTGTTCCATTCTTAGTTTCTTCTGATGGTTTTTGGTTTGAGAGTGAGAACAGAACAAGCATGGTGCTCAGTAGTGCCACTTGACAAGTCCAAGGATCGACGCTCTGGCGGTTTGCCGATATTTGGGTGAATTCTGGCCACCTGCGCTGCTTGGAAAAGTCACAATGGAGAGAAGCCGTCCCACTTATGTTCCATTTTGCGACGCTTTCGAGAATACCAAGGCAAGTATTCTTCGTGGCCGTCCAAAAAAAGAGTGTCTTTGAATCTCGACCCCTGAGAGAAATTCCCTGGTGCTCGGCAGGCAACTTGTGAGCCAAAACACTTCCCAGCGACCGCGACCGTTGTCACATCTGCATTGATAGCGGAAAATGTCTCCCCTCATTCGAAACCCCTATTACTCTGGGTGTCTTGAAACCGGGTGGCATGGTAAAACCGCATCTCCATCGATATGAGCCGGTGCTCCTGAGCTTTTTCGTTATATCTGGCGATATCTAAGCATAACTTAGGAGTGCCCAAAGTATATAAACGGCGAAGCTCGAGGATCCGTCGACCAGATGAAAATTCCTCAGAGCGGACAGGACCGAGCAGCAAAAACTTAGGTAGATCCTGAAATGCATCTGGTGTCTCTTGCATCTTCTTTTGCATCTTCTTTTGCAACATCTTTTGCATCTTCTTTTTTAGCTTCTTTTGTATCTTCTTAATCTTCCTTTCATCTTCCTTTGTATCTTCTTAATCTTCTTCTCATTCTCTGTTGCATCTTCTAATTCTGGACGGCGATCAGCTTGGCGTACTGTTTCCCTCGGCAAGACACATAATAAGAAAGGTGTATAAAAGACTGGCCATTAGGTATTGAGATCTCATTGCATTAACCAACAGTGCCCTAATCATAACTGAATTCTCGCAGCACTTTCGCAGCCACAATACAAGTCGCAACAGACCACTCTTTTTTTTTATTGTTCTCCCTATCTTTACTGTTCTATTTTTCTTCATAATACTATTTGTTATTAGAATACCATTTTTCAGTCTACCATTCTTTGTACTCTTTTTAATACTCTGCTATTCTCTATTATTTCATCCCCTTCCCTCTCGCCTACTCTCTCGTTTCGTGCGCCTGCAACAAGTCATCGTACATTTCCTTCAACGCAGTGTACGCCACAGAAACCTTGTCCAAGTTGGCACGTGCCACCTCCAACTCCGCACCTCCGTCCGCACACTCGCCCCCGTTTTTCTTGAATTCAAACTCCTCCTGCGCCTTGGTCTCCAACCAGTTGCCAAACTCTACGCTCTGCTCACGTGACCCAGAAAGCTGCATAGTAAGCGTGTGTTCAGCGAGGTTCCCCGAAACCAAAACGCGCTTTAGCGGTGGGAGAAGACGGTGCTTTTTGTCAAACACCGTGCCGCTGGAGATCTGCGCCTGGCTGCACACTCCCAAGTGGAGGTATGCTATGGCCGACTTGCATGCAGTATACAGCTTGACCACCTGCTTCGTGACGACGTCGGCGACAAACGTGCGGCCCTGCGAGTCGCCCGACACTAGGCACATGCCGTCCATGGAGACCGCCATCACGGTCGGCACGCAGGAGCCGTTTTGGTGGTGGAGGAAGGAGGCCTCCATGTTAGGGTCGTGACCCACCGTCACTATTTTGCCGTTCCCGCCCACGGCCTCGAGCACGTGGCTGTACGGATTGATCACGTACATGGCCACCTGCCGCACCGTGCCGTCGGCTAGGCCCACGTACAACGCACGGCCCGCAGGGTCCCGCGCAAAACACTCCACGCCCACGGCAAAGACAAATGTCGTTATTAGACTCTTGGTGACAATGTCGTAGATCCGCACTGTGCCGTCCCTCGAGCCCGAAATCACACGGCAGTCGTGCATCAGCGGACTCAGCACAAATTTCACGCCTGTCACGGCCAAGGCATGGTCCGAAAAGGAAACGTGGGGCTTACATGTGGGCGAAGCCTCGGCCGTGACCAAGTCGAGCGTGCGCCAAACATTCACTCGCGTGTCGAGGCCGCCCGTGGCAAGAAACGTGCCACATTTGGAGAACTCCATCGTGGAGATCTCCTGATAGTGTGCATCTTTCACACAGACCAAGTCGCCCAGTGCCAACTCCCACACGTACAACTTGCCAGAGCAGGAGCCTGCGGCCAACAACCAGGGGACACGGTAGGGCGCTTTTTCGGCGTCGCTTGCCGTTTCTGGCGCGGGGTGGTGTGCCAACGCCAAACAAGAGATTTGTTCGGGCACGGGAAACCGCTGTTCTAGCGTTTCCTTGCCCCACGCGTACGACGTGATGAGCGCCTTGTTCTTTCCGGCCACAAAGAGCCGTTCTCCGGCCCCGAATCCGGTAATTGCGGCGCCATTTACAGGGCATTCGGCGTTTCTAAACGTCGTATAGTGGTGCGATTTTTGCACGGACGCCACGGCCGCAAGCGACTCCAGCGCGTGCTTATCGGCGGGGTCGCCCGCCGTCACGTAGAGCACGAGTTCGTCCATGTTTTTGTTTTGAAAAATATGGAGAATTGGTGGAGATTCGGTGGGGTGTAGAATCTGGTGCTGAGCTATGTGAGGGTGCACTAGGGAGGACAATCGGGGTGCCTTGAAGTATCTTTTGAAATAGCTTTTGAGGTTCCGTTTTTCGGTCTTTTTTTCTGAAACGTAAAACGCCTTTTGGGGGTCTTTTGGGGTTTTTCGTGGAATACCTCTACTGTTAGAGAAGGCAATTTTCAGCTGAGATGGGCAGCGATGCGATGCGGTGCGGCTCACTGGGTGGTGATAAAAGGTCACACAGAGCACGAATTTTTGGGCGCTTCCAGGGGACTACAAGGATGCGAAGAACGGGGTTGACATTTAAAGGCTGTCTGGCGATGTCAAGCTTTCGTTCGGTCGGAAAGTGACCGAATGGCCACTAGTCACGTGAGATTGATCACGTGACACGCCAGACACTCCAACGGCCCGCCGACTCTGAAAAATCCTCTGCAACTCACTTTGCCACTACACGCGTACACCCGTGCCTCCCGGAACACACTCAGCACATACTTGCCAGAATCCACAGAATACTCCCCACCAATGCCCATCGATATCATCTCCAGTGCCATTTTCGACGGCCCAGAGGCTATTCCCGGGTGGCCGTACTTGAAAAACTACGTCCCTGTTTTGGCAGGCCTCGCTGCGGCAAAGTACTACTTTGGAGGAAGCACCAACCCATGGAAACGTGACCTCCACGGGAAGGTGTTCATCGTCACCGGTGGAACTGCGGGCTTGGGTGCGGCGGTCACCTACGAACTCGCGCTAAAAGGAGCACAAGTCATTCTTTTGTGTAGGGCGCTCGACGACCCGTTCACCGTGGACTTTATTGACGACATGAGAGAGAAGACCAACAACTTCATGATCTACGCCGAACAGTGCAATTTGCTGCTGTTGCACTCGGTGCGTCTTTTTGCCACCAAGTGGTTGGACAACCAGCCGCCCCGCAGGCTCGACGGGGTGATCTGCTGCGCTTCCGAAACAATCCCAAAGGGGAAAAAGAGACAGGTGTCTGTGGACGGGGTGGAGGCGCAAATCGCCGTGAACTACTTGGCGCATTTCCACTTACTAACATTGTTGAAACCCTCGTTGCATGTACAGCCGCCAGACAGGGATGTCCGAGTGGTCTTGACGACGTGTGCCCTGCAGGCAACGGCGGAGATTGATCCCAACGATTTGCTCTGGGAAAAACGGGCGTATCCGCTGGCCAGACCGTGGACGGTGTATGGCACGTCCAAGCTCCTCATGGGCATGTTTGGGCGGCAGTTCCAACGGAGCTTGAACGAGTACGAGCGTGCAGATAAATCCCCATGCAATATCCGGGTAAGTGTGGTGAACCCGGGCCTCATGCGTACGCCGTCCATGCGTCGTTTTCTCTCCATGGGCACGATCTGGGGGCTTTTCCTCTACGTGCTTCTTTTCCCGCTTTGGTTTGTGTGTCTCAAAACCGCGTTGCAGGGCAGCCAGTCGATCCTTTTTGCCATTTTGGCCCCCGTTTTGGGTGCGCAGGACGGCGGCAACATCATCCAGGAGTGCCTGATTTTGACCAAGGGGCGCCGCGAGTACTTCGACTACGAGCTCCAGAACAGTGTTGCGGAGAAGACCGCGAAAGTGATCGAGGACTTGGAAAAGCTGTCTGCGATTGAGCGAAAGAAGCAGGACAAGAAACTGGGCCTAGATAAGGTGAAGCAGCGGCAGAAGGAGCAGAAAATGGGCGATCTCCAGGTGAAGCCGGGCACCGACGAGGAGTTGGCGTATAAACTCAACTCCATGCGCAAGTCCATGGGCCTCCCTATGGGCTCAGATGGAAATTTGTTCACAGAGGCGGACATGGATGGGGGCATGGAGGGTGCCACCGAGACTGTGGTTACCGGAAAGGATACTGGTAAGCGAAAGCGAAAGGCCAGAAAGCGGTAGGTTAGGAGAAATGAGGCAGAAATGCTGGGAAAGGGAAACAGACTGGAAGGTGAGGTTGATCTGAATTGCGGACTGGTGACACAATTCAAACACGTCTTCAGGAAGCTCACTTAGCGGGATATTACCGGCAGCTACAGAAGCGTTTCCGTTGCCCAAGTCAGATTTGGCGACGGTATGAGCTCCTCTGTGTATGCGTCTGAAGAACATCTCGTTGCTCTGCGGTGTTATAGAATACCGAGGCCCATTACGGTGTCCACGTCAAGAACCTGGCTGCAATATATCTTCTGATAGCCTTCATCATATAGAACGAGTTCTGCTCGTGTCCGAAGTTTGCTTCTCTGCCAAAGTTGCTGATGATGGCAACCTGTAGAGCCTCTGTGATTTCTTTGACGAGATTAGTCAACATCTTGACGATGGCATGAACCACTATCCAAGTGGCAGAGGCGTGCGCCATTCTGCCCGAAAGTCTTCATGGGGATTGTTGTCGTCGCTCGAGTAAGAAACTTCAACGTAGAGCTGTAAGGCTACGGATGGGCTTCCTGCCTGTGAGTCGTTGTCCAATTATACGATGGCATCCGCCGCCTTGAACTGGATAGCTGCTGATATTCTTCGTCCTCCTCATTGCTTGCGGCTTTGCCTGGGGCGTCGGTGCTCCCTTTTGGAAAATCGATCGCTGCACAATGGCGCTGTGGTAAGACCTATCGCAGTCTCAGATATTCGGAATAACGTAGATAGAGCATCAAGTAGGAATTCCCTAGGCGTGAGCTCAGGGCAATCCGTGGGTTTCCAGCTGGGTGTTCTCTTTCTTCCCAACAGAAAAAAAATCTATCAAAGTATTCACGAAACGGGACGTTTAGAGATAGGTCATAAAAAAGACTGTTGAGGAGGTGAGACTGCCTATAGAGAGACTCGTAAGCCGTGGATCGTTCGAGGACTATTCTGAAAGATGCTATGGTTATTCCTATGTGCACTTTTCGTCATGGGCTCCTCAATTTGAATGAGAGTGTGTCTCCGAACGAAAGGGTGCAAATAGTTGCACTTTGAAATGACTCTGGATCCTCGCACATTGGGCCTTTGCCTGTTTTGAACCAGACGACCATAACTCAAGCAGGAAGATTCGATCACTCCCTGGTACACTTAGAGAAGTCGGGAGAGCAGAGTTCGACTACTCTTCTTGGGTGTTTTATCAGCCGCAGTATTTTCGCTCAGAGTTGAATTTACTGCCACACCGAAGTAAAAGGCCAAATGCTGCTTGTTTCCAGCCTCATCTGGCAAGTGATTCACCTCTTTCAAAGCTTTCCATTTTAAGTAGGAGGCTTGTCCTTATTTCGCATGAAAAGTACTGAATTGCATCGCATAGTTATACGTTGGAATCGAACTGGTACCACCCACATATCCAGACGATTGTATTATGGATGTTCTTCTGTATTTGCAAAGAGAATATCGTTGAAAAGTGAAAGAGGTGTTGAATTGCTTTCCGAAGCTTGCATAATGAATGCAACATTGGGTGCAAAATATTGTAGATTGGGCATTGTCTTTGGCGAGGTCATATAAGAGACGGCGAATTGCGAGCGGGGCTGGGATAACAGGCTGGTTGGGCAGAAACCAGAGGTTGTCGGCTCGTGTTTCCCCTTCTTTTATCGATGAAGTCACCAGTCTTATATCTCTTTCTGGGCATGGTTGGCCACTGTTGGTGACAGATGTATGGGCGAATGTTCGGGAATTCAAAGAGTGTCTTTCTGGGATGAAAACGGTTTGGCCATTATGTGCTAGTTTAGGTGTGTATCGACAAGGCAGTGGGGTAGATGTTCTTGTCAGGTTAGCTGAGTTTCCCCCCATACTTTAGGTACTGACTTCAAGCAATCGTGGGAATCTGGTATGTGATACCTCCAACTAGACCGAATGCATTCATATGCCTGGTTTCGCTTTATGCCACCTAGTGCTAAGCCGAATCCATGCTAATACACTCTGTTCCATGCAGATGTATTAGAATAGGATGTCCGGAGTACCTACGTTCGAGGTAATAAATCAGCAACTGACTGACACTTGACCGTCATTCCACGGTCATTCGACTGCCAAAGTCCCATATCAGAGAGTGGGGGATAATTACTCGTTTCCTTCTCCCGTTTTCCTCGCCCTGATCCGCACCTCGTACACCTAATGCGTTCATCGATACGTCATCAGTCGCCGAGCCGATTTATCAGATTTATAAGAATTTTTCTTTCTTGCGTGAGCTGGAACTTTCAGTGTACTTCTCAGCTTTTTGGTTTTCTTGTTGGTTGTGTACTTTACGTCCTCCAACGTGTTCGCCTGCTACAGGAGGGGACCAGTGGGTTGTCGAATATACAGTAAGGCATTCCCCTCCTAAAAGGCTCTCCAATCCTCCTTTCTTACAGCTGAGTGCATTTGCACGTGACACCTTACCAAAGAAGTTCCATGTATTTGCTCTTATCTCTGATGAAAAAGCAGGAGCTCAACCGGAAGAGGAGATGGAGCTCTTTGGGAACACAAGTTGATAGTTCAAGACAAACTACGAGAACCAGTTCTTGAGATTGAAATTTCTTGACGTTTCCCGGCTGTCTCCACAAAGATGAATTCTAAGACGACTAGGTATGCGATGACATCATGGGGCATGTAGCGAATCGAAACAATGCTCCTTGAGAACCGGAACCACTCTGTCCTGTTTATGAACATAAAAAAAGTGCTTAACCCAGAAATTAGTACGCCTTCCGTAAAACGTAAACTTGAATGGAGGTATGCGGCAGAGAGTGCCACTACAAAAGCTCACAGGTTCGAAGAAACATCTCGAAGTCGAACGAAACTGTCAAAGTCTTTCCAGGAGAACGTGCAGAGTGTTTCGTTAATTGGAACTGCCCCGATCCGATCCAACGCATAGTCGGCCCCGATTACACTTCCAAAATCACCCCAATATTCTGCACGGAAACTATCCCGAACAAACCTGGTGATCACCTTCACGACCAACGTCCGTATAAAGTGCTCATAACCCTTAAACATCATGTTCCACTCACAGCCAGGACCAGAGATCCCAGAAGCGCCAACTACAGAGCATACAGTAAATGTAGAACATCCCCCACTTTCCAGATCACTCCCTCCGCCGCCGTTCGCACATTTCCCAGATGGGCTGTTGACCCGACTGTCAATCGCTTCGCTGTAGCACAGCTTATCTCAGACGCGAAACCCGTCCAATCAGCGGGCCCATAGATAAGTGGGCAGGAGATAAATGATAGTGCGCGGCGAATCACAGCCAGGTGAGCTGGGTAATTAGCAGCCCCCACGCAGGCGCGTGCGGTCACGTGACCTCACCAGCCCGGCCGGAGCGGACAGAATTCTCAGCGCCGCATAGCGGATTCGTCTGTTTTTTTTTAATAAGCTACCTGGCTTACTCTAGAAACAGCTTAGACCCGACCCATTCCCTAATTCGAGACCTGGAGAGCATACTGGAACTATCCCGCGGTTTGCGTCCCATCTTGCCACTGTCATACACCAGCCCTGACTCATCTCTAGGCGCCATATCTAGCCATATTGAGCACCCATAATCCAGTGCCATATACCACCATATTTACCAACCAATACAGCTAAATATACTGTGGCAGCCACCCACAATCGTCGCCTGCCACAAACACAAAAGCCCAGCCGCCGTCGTTAGCCCCACCCCCTGCCACACCCACCATTCCGCTTTATCCGCCCTTCCACCTCAAGACGCCTCGCAGAATGGACCCGCCGCCGGCACAAACACAACCGGCGCCGCTGCGCCAGCCCGTGAGCTCGTTGACCAAGCTCTTGAGCGAAAACAACTCCACCGTGCCGTCGAAAAACGGCCTGCAAACGTCGTTAGACGCCTTTGCGCTTCCTTCTGCGGACAGCGTGAAACTGAGCCTCGCCAATCTCCCCGGCACCCCCTTCGGCAATGGTAGCGACTCGGAAAAAACCCTCCAGACGGAAAACGGTGAAAGGATCACCGGCCGCGAGGACTCCGAAATCGCCATCCCCTATTCCGGCAGCAGCCACGCGGACGCCGCCCCAGGCCTGGCCACGGGCCTGGCCACGCTCGCGGCGATCCCCGGAAGCATATCTCCAACGCAGAAACGGCCCGTGGTCGTGTCTGGCGGCTTTGAGGCCTCGCCACGTGACGTCCCCGGCGGGCGCCCCTTCGACGAGTACCAGTCCGTGAGGGACATCCCGATCCGGGCCCCGTCCGTGTCCGGCGCCGCCGTGAGCCCGCGCGTGAACAGAACTAACTCCATTTCCCACACCTCCTTCTTCTCCACTGGGGGCTACGGCTCCGAGAGCTTGTCGTCTTCGATCCCGTATGGGGCACCAGGCGGACGCGGGGGCCCCGGGTCTGTGGGCAAATCGGGCTCTGTAGGCAAGCTGAGCCCGTTCAACTCCAACTTCCCCAGCTCGTTGCAGATGACCACGTCGTCGCTGGACCACATTCCCAACTTGCCCAACGGGCAGCCCATCTCCTCGGTCAACTTCCAGTCCCCGCAGGTCAGTTCGCTGTCGATCGAGCCGCGGTTCGTCATCTCGAAGCAGCGGGTGGCTCAGGCCCACGCCCAGGCCCACGCCCAGGCAGGGTTGTCGTCCAGCGCCCGCCTGGGCTCGCACTCCAGTCTTTCCTTCATGTTCAGCTCAAAGAAGGGCCAGAAGAACAACACGTCGTCCACGGACTTGGGCTCGCTATACAACAACGCCCAGCAGGACGTGTTTGCCATTTCCCCGGCCTCGACTGCGTCGATGGACTACCCCACGACGAACATCAGCAATTCAAGACACAACTCCATGGCTAACTTGAAGCGGTTCTTCAAGAAGAGCGGCTCATCGCCTTCTCAGTCGATCCCAGTAAGCAACATTTCCTCCTCATTACGCTCGAACAACATGTCGATGTCGAGCGCCACTCCCGTCGCAAGCTCCCACATCAACGGCTCGTTTTCGGCCTTGACTTTGAACCCGACTGCTTCGGACGCGTCTTATTCCCAGTCCCCGGTTTCCTTTGGTCCGGGCTCCATGCCTATTAGCAGGACTCCGTCGTTTAGACGTGCCCACGAGAGAAAGGGGTCTGTACTGGCCATAATCAGCCAGCAGCAATTGCCATTTTCGAAGAGATACAGCAAGTTTGGTGAGAACCTTGGCGCGGGTGCTGGTGGCGCAGTGAAGTTGGTGAACCGCTTACTGGATAAGAAGACCTTTGCGGTAAAAGAGTTCCGAGCCAAGTACCAGAACGAGACCAAGCGTGATTACGCCAAGAAAATCACCGGCGAGTATTGCATTGGATCCACGTTGAAGCATCCTAATATAATCGAAACCGTCGAAATCTGCTACGAGAATGACAGAATCTTACAAGTGATGGAGTATTGTGATTTTGACTTGTTCGCCATTGTGATGTCGAACCAGATGTCGCGTGAAGAGATCGACTGTTGTTTCAAACAAATTCTTTCCGGTATAAACTACTTGCATTCTATGGGCTTGTCTCATAGAGATATGAAACTAGACAACTGTGTTGTGGATGCCCGGGGAATCGTGAAGATCATTGATTTCGGCTCGGCAGTGGTGTTCTCGTATCCTTTCACTAAAACGTTGATTGAGGCACTGGGTGTTGTGGGCTCCGATCCTTATTTGGCACCCGAGGTTTGTGTCTTTACAAAGTACGACCCAAGACCCGTCGACGTGTGGTCTGTTGCTATAATCTACTGTTGCATGATGCTAAAGAAGTTCCCGTGGAAGGTTCCAAAGTTGATCGACAACAGTTTCAAAATGTTTGCCACGCGAGGAGAGTTTTTGCCCTTCAACGAGATTCTTCTCAGGACCCCCGAGCTAGCATCTGCCGTGGGTACCATGGATAACATCGCTGAGATGACAAAAGAAGGTGGAGAGGAGCAAGTGCATGAGAATGCGGACGGTAGCGCGCATACATCTAACGAGACTGGAGCCGGGCGTTTGTTATTGGCATTGCCTGAGGACTGTCGCCCATTGATTGGTCGTATGGTTGAGTTGGCTCCAGCGTGCCGTATCTCTGTCGAGGACTGCTTCAAGGACCCCTGGTTGAAGAGCGTGCACATGTGCTCTGTGGAGGAACGAGTGAACAGCGACGGCTCATTCAACTACCAGGTTTTCAAGGGATCCGACCATGAGCACACGACCGTTGACCAGTCGAAAGCTCACATTGCCGCATTTGAGAAGAAGAAAAAGTGATTCAGGATAGAGCAGAAGTGAGCATGGCCCCGGCCCTTTGCATCAACGTAAGACATTGAAATTGTATCACCACAAAATAAAATAAAACAAAACAGCCTAAGACGGGATACGCATCGAGGTTACTCGTGTTGTCTATTTACACTCACTATATTACAGGGTCATGTTCGCCATTTCAGGGCGTCACCAGCACACCCACAGCTTTGGCGGTCAGCACCACCGCGCCACAAATCGCCTTCAAGTCCACGTTCTTGTGTCTGTCGTCGGTTTTCTTGATTTTGGCGATTTCATACACGTGCTTCAACGAGATGTTTCCCACGATATTTTGCGTGGGCTTATCGCTGCCTTTTGCTGCGCCGGCGGCCTTCAATAAGAGCCACGACGTTGGTGGCGATTTCATCTCAAAGTTAAAAGATCTGTCTGGTTTTATCGTTAAAAGAACGGGGATTGGCGTGCCCGGCTGGTAGTGTGCTGTTCTAGCGTTGAACTCTTTGCAGAAATCAATAGCCTTCACACCTTTGGACCCCAAAGCTGGGCCCACGGGCGGCGCTGGCGCAGCCTGGCCAGCACCCACGATCAACTTCACCATGACATTTTTGGCGGACATTTTCTGCGAATTTTCGGTGCTTTGGGGACTGATAAAGGGAGAGGACTGATGTGTGGTTGAAAATTCTGGCGGGACACCCGTACACCAGGACTAGTGGAGGATAGTGGCCAGGGTCTGAAGAAGTACTCCGAAATGAAATAATTATAGGATAGCCGGCTTGAGTCGAACCTGGCGAATGCCTGGATCCGGGGATTCTGTATATTTCTGGTGGGGGTGATTTTTTAGCATCTGTTCAAATTTTTCACTTTTAGCTCAATGAGGAAATATATGTGCAGCTACGTAGTTGTAACTCGTTTTCTGGAAACCATCATTTTGAAGGATTCATATTTGTCTAATTCTCATCCTATATCCGGTTGGTTTTTATTGACTAAACACTTTGAAAGAATATTGTGACTGGTCATAGGTTGAAGGCTGGACACGTGACAGAGCTAGCATGTAGCTTTACGAAAGAAAGGACTTCCCATCTTGAACGTGGCTGAACCAGGCTATATTCTGAAAAATCTTCAAAGAGTAACCACTGGCCATTTGTCCTGATTAGGGAAGTTCTTCTAGCATAAATGAATACTTGCACTCTTTGTGATGTGACGAAGTTGAAGTCTGACTACGTATTATGTAAACCCAGCATTCACAGAATTCATTGGTAGTTTGGGAGCCTTCTTGAAACCAGTCAATACACAAAGATTCAAGCTCTCAAAATACGGCGAAGCTGAAGGATATACCAAAACTCCTTGACTCGGATCCTGAACACTTCTAGCAACCTACATTCATATATTCCTCGATCAAATTATTATGGCAAAAAGAAGTAAATTGTCTGCAGCGAACTACCTGTTCTCAAAGTTCGATGCACCGTCTATGCTATGTCCTCGGTAAACCGCAGTCGTGAGTTGTTGCTGTGATTTGCTTCCGTCCAGAACTGATGCGGCGCTTCGTGGAAGAGAAACTCCTCGTCGGTGGCGTAGTCTGACGACTTCTCGCTCCCCATTAGCGTGCTACGAAGGTCTTCATGTGCCGGGTACGGAGTTTCTTCCAGCACATACTTTTCGCCTCCCTCAGTTTCTTGTGCGTCTCCTTCATGCATGGTTCCCATCGTGGGAACGATCACCGAATTGTAGCGAGAGTGGCCCTGGCGTGGTGTGTCTGTGGCGGAATTCTGGCCAGTGCTGTTGTGGGCTGTGTTGCTGGCGGTCGAGCGGAATACAGAGTCCAAGTTGTTACTGTTGGTGACTCCACGGTACTCGAAGTCGTTGCCTGCATTCGCAGCGGCGGCGCCGGCTCCGTAGGAGGCAGATTTCATATTCACCTGGTGTTCTAGACCATTGTAAGTAGAAACACCTCCTCCGCTGGTACTGCCTCGGGCCCCGAAGATTTTCAGGAATCCGGTAGTCTTCTCGTTGTCTGAGTTCAACGCCTCGTCTGCAAAGTCCGGCAGCTGGTTAGTCACCTTCTTGTTTCTCTTCTTCAAGAACATGAAAAAAGCAAGCGTACCAATGAGTATAGCGCCTCCCACTGCTCCAACCACACCGCCGATGATTTTCCCATTTCTTGGGGACACCGACGATCCGCCGGAGCTGGAGTTGGCAGCAGTTGGAATGGTGATAAGTGTGGTGATTGTAGTATCTGGCAAAACACTGATAGTAGACACAGAATACTTTCCTGATTTTGGTGCCAGGGTGATTGAGGCATCGGAACTCAGCGCCGCCAGGGACGTCACCAACGTGGATGAAGAAGCCGAGGAAGAGCTGGTTTCTGAGCTTTCGCTTGATGTCAGCAGAGCTATTTGTGAAGAATGCGAGCCAGAAGATGCCGATGAGCTTTGTGTGCTGGAGAACTCACTGGAAGTGGAGGGTGTTTCCGTTGACGAAACCACAGAACTCGTCCATGACGAAGATTCCAGCGAATCTGACGAAGAATCCAGCGAAGGACTAGAAAAAGAGTCCAGCGACGGACTGGACAGAGAGTCCTGCGATGACGATGCAGATGTGAATGACGACGATGAAACTTCCAGTGATGCAGTTGAGGATGGCGGAGCCGATGATGAGATCTCAGCAGACGACGAAGGTTCAGCCAGAGATGATGATGGAGTGGCCAGCGACAGCGAGCTTGGAGCCAAGGACGAGGACGCTGGTGCCGAGGGCGAATCTGACGACAGCACAATGCTGGACGAAGTCAGCTGGGCGGCTTCCGAAGACTCGGTTGAAGAATCAACAGGCGCCGAGGATGACGGTGGATCAGACGCAGATGGGGGATCGGACGATACAGGCTGCGTTGAAGAACTCAACGAAGGGTCCTCCAGAAGCACGGTGCTCGATGGCGTTGAGGTCAGAAAATCTGGCAGATTCAGCAGCGGCAAGGACATAATCAGAGAAGGTGCAGAATCGAGCGACGAAGCCGGCGATGACAGCGAGATCTGCTGGGAGACAGGCTGCGACGAAAAATCCGTGGTGGAGGCGTCCAAAAGAGCGGAAGTTTCCGGGGACGACGAGAACTGAGTGGGCGCAGAAATGATGGACGCGGACGAGCTTCTGGTGATAATCAGGCTGGCGTTTCCAGAGTTATCTGATGGGTTATTGGGTAGACTCATGTTCTAAGAATAGCCGAGAACTCGAAGACGACCACGATGGAGGACTGTGTGCAGGGCGACAATGTGGCGACAGCTAGATGCGGGGGCTATGAGCTGAGCGACCCGAGATCAAGGATGAGTTTCACGACTCCAGTAGTTGTCACCGGTAGCCAGAGTAATGTTTCTTTGGCAAAAGAACTTGTTTCCAGAAAAATATCAGAAAGGTGCCAGAATGCACGTCGTCCGCCGCCTTTGATCGGTGAAACCGCAGGGGCTTTTTTTTGCGTTGGGTGGGATGGCGCACACGCACCGGGCGAAGAAGTTAAAATTAGCCGCGGAGGTGAGCGTTGCTTCCAACACGGCACCAGAGAACAGAACCAGACTTTCAGATTTGAAGCCACCAACTCAAGTAAGGTGCCTTGGCCCGATCTGGTTAGAAAAATAAGATGGATGTTTCCAAGTATTTTAACCTGGAAATCAATCGTCAGCCTTGTGTGTTCGGAAGGGAGCATTGCAGGGGTAGGGATTTCGGACGAAATTTTCGCAGCCCCGTGCCTGCAGGTCGAGCAACGTATGCACACACTATACCCACGTTTTCCCAGATTTCACAGGTAAATGTTGGAGAATCGAAAGTAGAGCGCACGAATCTAGAGATTGATGAAGCAAAGTAGACTCAATACATCGTTGAAATATCATGACAAATCTTTGGGTGATTCGGCTCTTCCACGGAATTTCGAGATGCCCCCCTGACGCATGCACCTCTGAATATGCAGCCACTTTACGCAAGCGGTACTGCGGATTGCTCAGGCAGATACGGTTTCATGCCCGTTTGACTTCACCCAATACCCGGAGTTGAGAACCGCACACTTCGTCGCAAGAGATGACCGCGATCTATCTTTGTGACCAGTTGACTCACAAGCGTCTCATTTTCATCTTTGTTCATCCGGTGTCTTCCTCACACCCCTGTTGCTCAGTGGCTGCGTGACGCCAAGCAAACTAGGGCCTTCTATCCAAAGCACTGCGCTGCCATAGGCGACCAAAGGCGGAAACCCACATACATTACATGCAGTCCTCAGGAACGCTATCAATTTAGCAAATGCGGCTACTGTGCGAAATTCACATGGCCCTCGTTGAATGCTTCGGCGAGTGTGGCATCGCTAGCTGCATCCGTCTTCATGCAGACAGTTTCAACGTACACAACGGTAAATCATGACAGATGGTTTTTCGGGTTCGTCAAATGGTTCTATGCATGAGCACCTCTGTGGCACTAACGGTGACGGACATAACGATGCAATCGTTTCAAATGACCGCACGGCGTCCTCAGCTGCCACTTTCCAAAGTTGAATCAGTAGACAACTCTCCCGTAGCCCGCGTTATGACCGGTTCTCTGAAAACAGCGTGGTGGCCCCTCTGGCCAAACGCGTACGCTGGGTAACGAAGGAGGCCAGATCATTAGCCGTCTTCGAGTTATAGTTCAAACTTTCGGATTAGCCGCTCGTAGCCTCCTAAACTCGTAACCCCAAAGACGCATCAATTGGCCTCCAACGCCTGGAATCCCTTCCCGCTCACCACGCCCATCCAGTTGCTGCTGTCCTTGCGCCAGCACACGCTGTTAACCTCCAAGTCCTCCGAGTACGCTAGCACAGGCGTGTCGATGACGACCTTCTCCCCCAGGCGGTGACCGGTCTTGCCGCTGCAGTCCCACACCAACGCCTGGCAGTCGTCGCCGCCCGTGGCCAACAAGTTCGCGGACGGGTGCCACTGGATCAGGTTGATGGCGCCGTGGCTCACCCCGTCGAACAGGCCGTCGATGGTCATCACGGGCACGCCCGGCATGCGCAAGTCGATGATGAGCACCTGGTTCAGGTTCACACCCACGGTGGCCAAGTGGTGCTGGTCGGTTTTCGACGCCAGGAGCCGGAGAAGCGCCTGGGGGTTGTAGTGTGTCCCCGCGAAGGAGGAGCCCGCGGAGCTGGAGCTGGCGGAAATCGCGTCCGCCGTGGGCTCGTAGATGATGGTGGAGTGCTCGAGCGAGCGGAGGTCGAACACGCGCATGGACCCGTCGTTGGACACGCTGGCGAACACATTGGTGCTCATGTGGAGGAACTTCACGTCGAACACCTCCAGATCGTGCGCGATCAACTGCGTTTTCACCTGGGCCGAGTCCTGGTTCTTGCACACGGACCGTGACCGCGACAAGTCCCACACCGTGCACGTGGTGTCCACGGACAGCGTGATGACAATGGTCGGGTCTGTGGCGTTCCAGTCAAACGACGTCACCGGGGGAAACGTGTTGATGTCGTAGGTGTCGCCCAGCGCGACGGAGCCGCCGTTTGTGGCGTTGGCCGTCGAGTTGTTCGCAAGCAAATGCGTTTGCACTAGTGCGGGCTCGCCGTAGTCTTGTGTCACTTTATAGAGCCGCAAAACCTCCGACGACGCCGCCAACCGCTCGTGGCCGGCAGGCTCCCACTGGAGACTCGTCACGGGATAGTCGACCAGCGTCTCCGCGATGCAGGCAAAGTCGAAGCCGTCGTTTTGCGGCCTCTCTACGGGGTACTGCGCGGCAAACTGCGAGCCGTCGTAGCCGCCAGCGGTTGCCGATTTCGGGCCCATATTTTCTGTATGTTCCTCTTCGTCGTCGCTGCCTGCGAACAGTTTGGGCTGGCCCTGGACCACCTGGATGCGATTCTGGAAACCCTCACGGAAAGAGCTGAGCGCCACATAATCGCCCGACACGCCCGCCGTCCAGTCCGCACAAAAAAGCGGATGTTGCGACGAGTAATAGGAGGCTCGATTTTCGCTGAAAGCGCCTTTTCCGAGCAAACTATCGTGGTTTGTGGTGTAGTTATTGGCGCCGGGAAACCGCAGGTGTGCCTGCTGCTGCTGGAGTTTAGGGAGCGCGGAAACACCCGATACGGACGTGCGCTTGTTGCGTAGCGCGTTCCAGTCCATAGTGGGTAGCAGTGATTTATGATGTGCTTTTTTTTTGGAAGAATTGGCGAAAATTGGTGGGTTTTGGTGGTGCCTTTTGCTAGCGTAATTGTAGTGTGCTCAGGCGGGTGGAGAACCCGGCGCCGGCGCGTATATGCAGGACAATTATTAAGTTGGTGGGGGAGAGTAGAAAAGACGGGTGGGCAGCGGGGGTACTGGGGCTTAGTGTTCTGGGCTTAGTGCTTTGGGATTTGGCGCTTTGGGCTTGCTGCTTTTTTCGGTTTCCAAAGGCGTTTGTTCTGCTGTAGTGCTTCTTACTGTCGATCGGGGCCCGCGTCGCACGGCTGAATGGCCTGAGCAAGAAATTAGGGTGATGGAGAACTGCGAGTATGTGTGTTTTTTTATGTTGGGGTGAGTTGGTGGGTTAGTAGAAGTGGCCCATTGCAGATTTGGTGCTCAGGTCAAAAAACGGTGTTTTTCATGGTCTGGATTCATGGTCTAGATTCATGCTCTGATAGGATATTGATTGCGACTGGTAGTGTGCTTTTGGATACGAACCACACTGGCTGGAGTTATCATTTTTCTGTTCTTATGCTTGTGGTGAACAATGTCACTGTTCCTATGTCGTTTTCATCTGTCACGTGAGGCGTGTGCTCGGACCACTGCCATGGCTATACCTAGATTGACGCAACTGGAGAATAGAGTACTGAAATGGTCAGTGTAGATACGAGAGAGGCCACGGATGTCTCATCTAAGTCTTCTTTTACGAGTATCCGCTCCATGGAATCAGCGGCCTGTTTGTACACTATTCCACCAATCTAAGTTTCCTCCATAGCCTTGTTTTGCTTTCTGATAATCATCTGTGATTAGAATATCCCACACCCACCTTTTTCACCCAATACGGCGGAGAAATCCCCATATATTTCCATTCACCGTTTGCTGTAATATCACTCAAGATGTGGGTGTCTGAAGAAAGACCACACCATCAGTGATCCTTCTCGTAGCCCTACCCGTGAAAACCAACCCTCGATTCCTTATCGGCTGTGTCAAAATATGGGTTTCGTTTCCGGTGTGAATTTGAGACTCCTAATGATTTGTCTGTTCCCATTACATTCCGTGTCTCAACTTAAAGTCAATTCGCTGATGAACCGACCGAAAGTGCCACGCTTCAAACTACCTCCACCAGTCTACCTCTCCTCTACGTATTTCTCACTGCCTTTCTCTATTATTCTATACAACATCTTCCTACTCGTCGGCAAGGTCCTCCACCGAAGGGCACGTGCAGATCAAGTTCATGTCCCCGTAGGTATCGTCCAAGCGTGCCACCGATGGCCAGCACTTGCTTCTCTTCAACTCCGCAAGCGGGTACGCCGCCTGCTCGCGCGTGTATCCACGTGCCTCCCACTCGGCCTGCGGCGTCGAGATCACGTCCTCAAGCGAATGAGGCGCATTCTTCAACACACGTCCCAAGGGCTCGCCATTGGCGTAGGCAGCAATCTCCTTGCGGATGGCCAACATGGACTCAACGAAACGGTCAAGCTCCTCCAAGTTCTCCGACTCCGTGGGCTCGATCATCAAGGTGCCGGCCACAGGGAACGACATGGTGGGCGCATGGAAGCCGTAGTCCTGCAACCGCTTTGCGACATCGATGGCCTCGATTCCCACAGCCTTGAACTCGCGCAAGTCGATAATGAACTCGTGGCCGCAGTGCTTGATGCCCTCCTCCTTGGACGCGGCGTGGTCGACGAACATCACGCTGTACGCGTCTTGCAAGCGGTTCAACATGTAGTTGGCGTTCAAGATGGCAAGACTGGACGCATAGGGCAACGCCTTGGCGCCCAACATCTTGATGTACGCGTACGAGACTGGGATCACCGCGGCGGAGCCGAAAGGCGCCGAGTTGACTGCCTCGATCGACTCATCAGTGGCGTGTGGAGTGTCCACAAAAGTGTGCTTGGGCAAGTATGGAATCAAGTGTTCTGCCACACACACGGGGCCCTGGCCTGGGCCGCCACCGCCATGCGACAATGCAAACGTCTTGTGGATATTCAAGTGGCACACGTCCGCACCCAAGTCGCCGGGCGACGTGAGGCCCACCTGGGCGTTCATGTTGGCACCGTCCAAGTAGACAAGACCGCCGTTTTCGTGCACGATGTCGATCAGCTGGCGCACACCGGGCTCGAACAACCCGTAGGTGGAGGGGTAAGTGAGCATGATGGCGCACAAGTTGTCGCGGTGCTTCTCGGCCTTGGCACGCAACTCAGCCACGTCGATCAGGCCGTTTTCCAAGCACTTCACGGGCACCACCTTGAGCCCACACATGGCAGCAGAAGCCGGGTTGGTGCCGTGCGCAGAAACAGGAATCAAGCAGACGTTACGCTTCTCGTACTCGCCTCTGGCCTTGAAATACTGTCTGATCAACGACAATCCCGTGTACTCGCCCTGGGCGCCCGAGTTGGGCATGAGCGTGGTGGCGGCAAAGCCCGTGATGTCGTTTAAGTCCTTCTCGAACTCGGCGATCAACTCACGGTAGCCCTCGGCCTGGTTGGCGGGAGCAAAAGGGTGGATTTGCGAGAAACCAGGGATCGACAACGACTGCATCTCCACTGTGGCGTTCAACTTCATGGTACAAGAGCCGAGCGGGATCATCAGGTTCGCCAAGGATAAGTCCCTGCTCTGCAAGAGGTGGAGGTACCGCAACATGGAAGTCTCCGAGTGGTGGCTGTGGAACACCTCGTTGGGGAGGATCTCGTCCTTTCTGAGCCACTCTTCCGGAACCTGCGGCAAGGCCTCGGGAAGAACCGCACCGGATTCGCCCGTGAACACTGCCACGAGCCCCGCCAAGTCGTCACGTGTCACGGTCTCGTCGAACGTGAGCGATACGGTGGAGTCGTCCACTTTGAATAAGTTGATGTTGTGCTCCTCCAATGCCTGCGCCAAGACCGCGTCGGCCGACGTGCCGGCCAACTGCACGGTCAAGGTGTCAAAATAGGAGCCGTTGGCAACTTTATGTGGCGACTTCGTCTCGATGAAATCAGCCAAAACAGCAGTGTAGCCGTAAACTCTTGCGGCGATCTTGCGCAATCCCGCCGGTCCGTGGTACACCGCGTACATGGCAGCCATGTTGGCGAGCAACGCCTGCGCGGTGCAAATGTTGGATGTTGCTTTCTCCCGCTTGATGTGTTGCTCGCGCGTCTGCAACGCCAACCGCAACGCCGGCTTGCCGAGCCTGTCCTTGGACACACCCACAATGCGGCCCGGCATTTTCCGCGCAAACTTCTCGCTGGTGGCGAAGAACGCCGCGTGTGGGCCGCCGTAGCCGAAAGGCACGCCAAACCGCTGTGAGTTGCCCAAAGCAATGTCGGCGCCGAACTCGGCCGGCAGCCGCAAAAGTGTCAAGGCAAGCAAGTCAGTAGCCACGGCAAACAAGCCCCTGGCCTTGTGCACGGCCTGACCCACGCGGGCGTAGTCGTGAAGGGCACCATCCGTGGCGGGGTATTGCACAAGAGCCCCACAAATCGTGCCTGAAATGTCCTCGAGCGCCGTCACGCCGTCGGCGGTCGACAAGGGGAGCACCGCGAGCTCAACGCCGATGCTGGAGGCACGTGACTGGAGCACAGAGAGCGTCTGTGGGTGGATGTTGGCGTCCACTGCGTATACGCGCTTCTTACCACGCAGGTGGTGGAACGACATAGCCATGGCCTCGGCAGCGGCCGTGCCTTCGTCCAAAAGGGACGCGTTGGCCATGCTGAGCCCCGTGAGCGATGCCACCATCGTCTGGTAGTTGAGGAGTGACTCCAATCTGCCCTGCGAGATTTCCGGCTGGTACGGTGTGTAAGAAGTGTACCACTCGGGCAGCTCTAGCAAGTTGCGCTGGATCACCGGCGGCACGTGCGTGCCCGCGTAGCCCTTGCCGATGAACGACTTGACAATGCGGTTTTTGCCCGCAAGCTCATGCAAATGTGCGAGCATGTCGCTTTCAGAGTAGCCCTGCTGCGGGTGCACTTTTAAGGGGCGTTTCACCAAAACATGCGGGGGAATAGCCGCCGTCAAAAACTCGTCGAGGTCGGTGTACCCCAACGACTGCAACATGTGGTCGACATTTTGCGGCGTGGGCCCGAAATGGCGCCGGGCAAACGAGTCAAGCTTATCGTACCCGACGCTCTGTGCAGGATCGAACACCTGGCGGTAGTGCCCGCTCAGGGTGTCTGCTTTTGTGGCCAACAAGCGGGAAAAGGGGGCAAAGGTGTTGCTTTTAGCCGCCGACGCCAAGAGCGGTGAGGATGTTGCAATTCTGGTTGCAAACCCAGCGCTGCCAAATCTGCGGGAGGCACGAATAGCGTGTGCCAGAAGTAGACGGGACATAGATAAGATGTGAAGGCTGGAAAGAGTCGATCAAAAGTATGGAACAAATGTGTAGAACAGATGTGTGACACGTGTAAGCCAAATGGATAAAACGCAGTCAAAAGGGGCAAAAACCACGAAACGCTGTCGCCTCAGAAAAAGCGTGGTCTGGAATCCGTAGCTTTATCTACTTTTTGCAGTCTTAGGCGCAGTCAGTGAGACGCGTCACGTGCTGACTCGGTCCGGGCGCACGGCTCGGGCATAGACGGGTAATAAAACGGCAGGAGAAATGAAATTTTTCGTAACAAAAGGGGATTTCCGGCGATCCCGTGAGCATATTAAGAGTTTCCCTTTTTATGCTCCTTACTCCTATGGCACGTTTTGGACTTTACTGGTGGTTTTGGCATAAGTGCTGTGTTATCACGTGCGCGATCAACCGTGGGTAGTATGCGATGAGCAGACACATTTGGCGGGTCAGAAAGTGTACACACATAGCGAGAAGAAAAAGGGGAAATGGGGGAACGGGATACTGGATGGGGGATACTATTGGGACTTTTTCTTTTATGAAACACCAGTTTTGGCAAAGATACACCGGGCTGAAAATCCAGCAACCCGGGGACACTGACTCGGAGTAGCGTCTATATGCAGGCGCACGGCACCTGACTCGGGTGCTGACTCCATTGATGTGAAAGAGAACGTGCTTGATCCTAACCGAATTTTCAGGAACTCTTTACACTAACACCCCTCGAGCCAACTCTACACTAACTGTTACAAGCTTGTATGATTACATATATAATACTAAATCAAGGAGCTTACTTCTTGGCAGCCTTTTGGGCAGCCTTGGTAACCTTACCAGCCTTGTCGGTCTTCTCAACGGCCTTGATGACACCGACAGCGACAGTCTGTCTCATGTCTCTGACAGCGAATCTACCCAAAGGTGGGTAGTCGGTGAAAGCCTCAACACACATTGGCTTGGTTGGCACCATCTTGACAATGGCAGCGTCACCGGACTTGACGAACTTAGGCTCGGACTCCAAGGACTTACCGGTTCTTCTGTCGATCTTCTCCAACAAGGTGTCGAACTTACAAGCAATGTGAGCAGTGTGACAGTCCAACACTGGGGAGTAACCAGAGGAGATTTGACCAGGGTGGTTCAACACAATGACCTGGGCGGTGAAAGAAGCAGCAGCCT